>PVKM010000607.1:5173-100775 GCA_004027735.1 Carollia perspicillata
TCTTAAGTTCTTTGCCTTCTACATTTCCCACACTAGTCTTGCCCTCCCACTATTTTCTCCCCACCATCTATGCTACTTATTCTCTGTACCTTTTCCCCCTCTCTCCTCCTCCCACTCCCCTGTTGCTAACCCTCCATGTGATTTCCATTTCTATGGTTTTGTTCCTGTTCTAGTTGTTTGCTTAGTTTGCTTTTGTTTTAGGTGTGGTTGTTAATAATTGTGAGTTTGCTGTGATTTTACTATACATGTTTTTTATCTTCTTTTTCTTAGATAAGTCCCTTTAACATTTCATACAACAAGAGCTTGGTGATGATGAACTCCTTGAACTTGACCTTATCTGAGAAGCACTTTATCTGCCCTTCCATTCTAAATGAAAGTTTTGCTGGATAGAGCAATCTTGGATGTAGGCCCTTGCCTTTCATGGCTTGGAATACTTCCTTCCAGCCCCTTCTTGCCTGTAAGGTCTCTTTGGAGAAATCAGCCGACAGTCTGATGGGAGCTCCTGTGTAGGTAACTCTCTCATTTTGTCTTGCTGCTTTTAAGATACTCTCCTTACATTTAATCTTGGCTAATGTAATTATGTTGTGCCTTGGTGTGTTCTTCTTTGGGTCCACCCTCTTTGGGACTCTCTGATCTTCCTGGACTTCCTGGAGGTCTATTTCCTTTGCCAGATTGGGGAAGTTCTCCTTTACTATTTGTTCAAATAAGTTTTCCACTTGTTGCTCTTCCTCTTCCCCTTCTGATACCCTTATAATGCGGATGTTGGAACGTTTAAAGATGTCCTGGAGGTTCCTGAGCCTCTCCTCATTTTTTAAATTCTTGTTTCTTACTTCTTTTCTGTTTGGTTCTTTCTTCCTTCTGGTTCACTCCATTGATTTGAGTCCCAGTTTTCTTCCCATCACTACTGGTTCCCTGTGCATTTTTCTTCATTTCACTTAGTGTAGCCTTAATTTTTTCATCTAATTTGCAACCAAAATCAACCAATTCTGTGAGCATCCTGATCACCAGTGCTTTGAACTGTGCATATGATAGGTTGGCTATCTCTTCATCATTTAGTTGTGTTTACAGTGGAGCTCTGATCTGTTCTTCCATTTGGGCCATTTTCTTTTTCTTTTTTTGGTCTTGTCACACCTGTTACATATGAGGGGCGGAGCCTTAGGTGTTCACCAAAATGGGGCAACCCAGTTGCTGGGTGGTGACACTGTGTGTGGGGGCGGGGTCCGAGAGGGAACAATGGTGATTGCACCGCTCTCTGTCGGATTTCAGTTCCTTCCACCACTTCCCCCAAGCAAACTGGGCCTTTCTGGTGCTGGTTCACTGGTAGGTGGGTTTGTGTACGTTCTAGGACCCTGTGGGTCTCTCCAATGAACTCCCCTACGGAGCTGGGAGTCTCTCCCTGCGCGTCAACCCCCACAGGTATTTTCAATCGGTGTTTTGAGGCTTTATTTCTTGGCGCTGAGACCCTGGGTTGCGTGGTCTGCCTCGCCCCCCAGTTTCACCTGGTTCACCTGTACGCGAATGTGGAACTGCCCGGTCAGCCAGCTGCCTTGCATGCAGTGCCTCGCTTCACAATCACCGCCTCGCCTGGTCTGCCCGTTGCCACCCCACGCCCGGGGTCTGCCAGCCGCTGCCTAGGTTCCCAGGGTCCACCTGCTGCCGTCGCACACCCAGGGTACCTTACGTGCCCTGTGCCACTGCTTTTTGTGCCAAAGGCCCTCTCCACTTGGCTGCCCGACTCCGCCCCCCTACCGGTCTGCATGTCTATTTTATCTCCTTGGTTGTCCGACTCCCATACAGTTCATTTTGTCAGTTCTGGTTGTTATTCTGTTTCTAAATTGTTGTTGTCCTCATTTTGGTTGTGCAAGGAGGCACAGTGTGTCTACCTATGCTTCCATATTGGCCGGAAGTTTCCAAATATTTCTTAAACTAGGAAAAATACTATTCATTAAAAAGTTGGCAAATTTAATTCTATCAATATTAACATTTCCTATTGATCAAAAGATAATCACTAAAAAAATAGGCAAGCTACAGTCCAGGAAAAAACACTGACACATATATGACAAAGGACTTATATCCGGTATGTGTAAAGGACTCCTACAACTCAAAAATTAAACAAGCCAATAACAAAAGGGCAAAATAGAAAGATTGCCATGAGAGAAGAGAGACATTAATGGCTAGTAAGCACATGAAAACATGGTCAGTATCATCAGCCATAGGGAAATACAAATGAAAACCAGTCTATACCCATCAGAATGGCTAAAATCAAAAAGATCAAACATACTAAGCAGTGAGGACATCATACAGCTGGAACCCTCACTCACTGTGGGATGTAAAATGGCAAAACTCTCCGGAGTACTGTTTAGTATCTTCTTACAAAGGTAAAAACACATGTACCCTATAACCTGGTAATAATTCTACTTTTAGGTAGTGACACCACCGAAATGAAAACACATAAATACAAGAGAGTTATATAAGAATGTTCCCAGTAGCCTTATTTGTAATATCCCAAACTGGAAATAAACCAAATATCCATCAACAAATAAATATAGATAAGTTATGGCATTTTCATTCAATGAAATACAATGAAGTAATAAAATGAAGTAACTCCTGAGACACACAACACAAATGAAACTCCAAAAACAATGTTTGCAAAGTCAAAGAAAAAGATAATACTACAGAGTTCCAGTTAGATGAACATTTGTCTGTGAATGGGCAAAACCACCCTATGACGACAGAAACCATAAAGCAGAGTGGGACGACGGAATCGGGGTGGGACAAGTACAGGGTGGGCCAACGTGGGTTTGCAGCTGTTCGTGTGGAAGATGCATATAGGTCATGATTGTTACAATAGTTTTATTAACTCAAAAGAATGTCACAGTGCAACAGTAAACCTACTTTGGCCCACCCCTGTATGTCTCAATATAGTTTTATATACTGTAAATAAAGATCAAAACTCAACAAACAAAACACTATAAATACATCTATCAAGTTGGGTATAAATTATACTTTAACAAAACAGCATCATTTATAGTCTTAATTCTTCATCCCTCCCTTCCTCATGGAAGAAAAAAATATATACAGTAGATATGGATTTCAATCCTGGGGAGTTAAAATGGACTCTTGAATCATAAAATGAGAAACTGAAAGTAAAAATATAGCTACTAAGAAAGTCAACTGCACAGACGCCTGACGGCAGCACGTGCGCGTCTAGTCAGGCTCACGGTTATGACTCCTGGGGCGCCCTTTGCAATGTGACCCTTCGGCTACGGATCTGTGTGTGTGTGTGTGGGGGGGGGTCTTTTATTTTACGAAATTTATTTCTGTTTAAAGAGAAACAGTTATTTTATACTTTAAAAATTAAGCTTCTTAAATCAGTTGCTAATTGTGGCTACAGGAAATCTCATAAAAACCTAGTTAATTACAGGTTAAGATACTTTTAATTTTAGGAAGGAACAAGATTTAGGTACTCTTATGAAATGACCCCCCCACCCCAGAAATATTTAGAAACAATAACGATTACAGCTCCAATTGGGAGAAGTGACAGGCTGTAACCCGCAGTGACTTAACAGTGGTTTTATAAGGTGGAGATTTAGGAAATGGGATGAACATTTTATTTAGAAAAAGAACAAAAACAACATAAGGAAAAGACCATCTCAAAATGGAGGAAGCAGTAGCCCAGCCTGCACTGCAGAGAGATAAAACATAAAGCGTGTTTCACATCCTCCACGCCAGTTCAATCGACTGGCAGGAGCTCCCTCGAATGCCGGTGAAGCCAAGCGGGAGTCCCAGGCTGTGTCTGGTTCAGTGGGGGGACGGGGCTGTAACTGACTAAGCTACGTGAGCAAAGGCAGAAGGGCCCGAGACGTCTGCTTGGCACTTCCCATCCCTTCCTTACGGGGAGGTAGGCGTGACTTAACTGCCAGATGCTGCACTGCCTGGAACTCTGGAGAATACGGCAGAATGCAGTAGGTTACAGATCAGTTCTGAAATATACGATTACATCTATATTCTTAAATGTTCTAAAGGAAATCACTTGATATTAAAAGTGCAGAGTCCTTAGCTATATGAAGGTGAAACAAAGCGAACGACAAGGATCCCCTGGAAACGAATGACACGTGGCGGCAGCATCACTGAAACGCAAGGGCAAAGTGAAGGCTGGAGCAAAACCACAATCTCCTAAGTGCTAAAAATGCAAAACTACAGTCGCAAGGTGCCTGTTATACACATCATATACAACTGCATTTATAAATTACATTCATTTTATACTAAAGCTAGATTACAAAATGCATGATTATTTTCTGATGTCTAACACAAAAAGGTAAATCAAGATGCAACACTGCCATCACTTTATTAAACCTACGCTGTTCAGGTATCTGAAAAAACTGTCATGTGAAAGACAGTCACTAAACAACCCTACTGTGCTAAAGCCTCACTTCTAAAGATTTCAGAGCTGGGCCACCCCTGCCATCCATGTCACGAGGCTAGGAATATAAAATCGAAGAACAATCCAGCCAGTTCCCATTCTTGTCACATACTGCTTAAGTCAAAAATCTTTTTCTTATATTTGAACCTAAAAAAAAAGCCATTCACTGCAGTTATGGTTTCTACTGTTCACAGCTGCAGTGCTGTTAACTGTGGGTTCACCGCACAACCAAGTTGTGAGAAATAAAGGTCAAACTTACCGATTCTGCTGCTGCAATAAGGCATGGCGGTTTGATCAGCTGTCTCCCAAGGCAGGCAGAGAGTTGTTACAATGAAGCCTTAGAGAGAACTCTGACCACTAAGCAAACACTGGTCCCTACAGATAGTTCAGTTCAAACTATACCCAGCTTGTGAAGAAAATATATACGTAAGTGACTCTAATCACAACGCCTCAAAAAAAAAGTTTCCTTATTTTACCCGTTTTCCATCTTTGGTCTTCTTTAAGTTCCAAGTGCCATCTGGCAACTTCTCAAAGAACTTTCTTGCTTTTGGTGCTTGGTCAAGAATATGAGCAGGTGGAATACCCAGAACTTCCACTATTTTATTCATCTGATCTACCTGTATTAAGAACAAAAACAAAACAAAAAAACCTGTAATTCCTCATCAATTTCGGCTTCTGCTCATCAACTCATGTGTGCATTCATCAACGGTAAGTAAGTACGTGGGCATCTCCCGTGTGCTGTGCACCCCTCTAGGCAGTGAGTGTGCCACAATGAACGGAAGAGAGAGAGTCGCAGCCCTCCTGGGAGCCTGCCCGGGGAGGAGGGCAGAGACGGTGAAACACACACACACCCCCCGCCCGCCCCTCCCTGGTATATCAGGTGGTCATGGATACCAAGAAGAAAAAAAACTAGAGGGAGTTTTTAAAAGTTTAAGTTTTTAGAAAGCCTTGGATAAATAATAAAAAAAATGTACTTGAACAACAATTAAAATAAAACACAACAAGAACAAAACAAAAAAAATAAATCCCAGGGACTTAATATGGTGCGGATCTAATGAACCATTTTCAAGTGCAGATTCATTCACATACCAAGTACCTACTATATGCCAGAAACCATGCCCAGTAGGATATAACAGTAAACAAGACAGACAAACTCCATAGCAGGAAGTTTACAGGGAAGGGATCACAAATAAACTACATAAACACATTACGTTAGATGGTAGCTAAGAACTCTGGAGAAAATGCAAAGGGCCGGGGAGCGAGAAAGGGCACTGCCACTCACAATAAGGTGTTACGGAAGGTGTCACTGACGGTGGTGTGAGAGCAAAGACGACGGGCAGTGAGGGAAGGACCCCAGCGCTATCTGGGGGAAAAGCACTTCAGGCACAGGGCAAACAAACGCAAAGGCCTGGGTACAGGCCTGTGCCTGCTGTTTGTTTCCAGGGGACAAGACGAGGTTGCGTGTTGGGTCAGAAAAGGTGAGGAGAGGCGAGGAGGCAAGTGGGTGAGAGAGGACAGCTGTCAGAGGAAGGAGGGAGTTTTCAATCTGCTCAGAGGACTCTGGCGTCCACAGTAAGTGAGGTGGAGGCCACTGACGTTTCGGGGGACCCTAATGTTGTTTAAGCCATGAAAAGGCACTAGTTTACAGTAACACAGAAATGAACACACACCACGGCAGCTACTGCCACGCAGCAGCTCTACCTGCTAACAGTTGTAGAGCCCAGGAGAGGTCACTAAATTTCATTGGTCTTTCTTTTTGCATTTATAAATGAATGGACTGATCGAGACCTGCAGTGGTTAACTTTTCTTTAAAAATGAAGAAAGCACACAAGTAAAGGGTTTTTTTTTTAAGAAGACAGATTTTAATTTTTCTAAAGTTTTTTAGTCCTCACCCAGGGATATATTCACTGATTTTAGAAGGGGGGGGGAGGGGAAGAGAGAGTCAGACACACAGAGAGACAGAAATGTCAACTGGCTGCCTCCTGCACGACGCCCCCGCCCCCGAATCAAACTTGCAGCCTTTTGGTATATGCCAATGACACTCCCGCCAACTGAGCCATCCAGCCAGAGCCAGATTTTTATTTTTATTTTTAAATTAAATGCATTGGAGTGGCATTGGTTAGTAAGATTATACGAATTGAGTGTACATTTCTAGGATACATGATCTGTATATTGCACTGTGTGCACCCAAAGTCAAATTATCTTCCATGTACTTGACCCACTTTACCCTTTACTACCCCCACAGATGAACACTGTCAAAACCAGCCACAGCCAATTCAATTCGTCTGACCGTGAGCGAGCATGGCCTCTCCCTGCCCTGCTGGGTACTGCCGCCCGACATTCAAACATCTTCTGAGAACATGGGCAGAAAACCTGGGGACTAGGGGAATGATACGCAGTTCGTAGCTCTGAAATTCTGCAATCCTGATTTGCCCTAAATTACCCGTCGGCCCAACTGGTGAGCGCTCTCCTCACTCCAAACCACACTGGAAGTGCAGGGCACACTTACACTGCTGTCAGGGCGGCCCCACTCCTCCACTACCATCTTTTCCTGGTATTACGCTTAAAGTCTGTAAAATCTGCACCCAAGTACTTAACGTTTTATGTTTTATTAATCCCCTTTATTAGCAGATTTAAAGATCTCACTTCCCACCTCACCGTTACATGGTAAGTGAAAAAGATGAGTGACATAAATTCGAAACTACCCCAGCGTTGGAAGGACTATGTCGGTAAAGCAGACATTGTGCCCCACAGACAGCCCTCAGGCCGCGCTGTCACAGAGCGGAAGCACGACTGTGGCGGCAGAGACAGGACAGAGCAGCCCACCACATACCTCGTTGGCGCCACTGAACAGAGGTTCTCCAGTGTGCATTTCAACCAAAATACACCCGAGGGACCACATGTCGATAGCAAGGTCGTAAGGCATTCCCAGTAGCACCTCTGGAGACCGGTAAAAGCGACTCTGAATATACTGGTATATCTGAAATATATTTCAAACTAGTATTAATTCCAAAATAAGTTTTGTTTATTATAGTCCACACTAGATTAAGAACATTAATCTAATGTTAACAAAATAATAAGATAGTAACAACAACAATAATAGATTACTCATAAATTAGGGTTCCTTTTACTGATTTCAATAACAGACTACAAATATTGTTTAAAGAACTAAAAATGTCCAAGGAGTGGCTAATCTGCCTGTGAAATGCAAAATGTATAAAACAAAATAAAGTCTTCCCATTTAGTCCAGTTCTAACTAGTAATCAAGATACATCTTAAAACAAGCATGCCTTACATAAGAAAATACTGAGAATAATTTATTTCCCTATTAATTATGTTGTTGCTATGGCTGGCACTTGCTTTACCATTACCTTAACAGCTGAATTGTATTTATAAGGTTGACCTTCTTTAGAGTAACTCAGGTTGGAAGGCATCTCAGCAGGAAGAGTCAAACAAACGGAGCACAATGTAACGGGAAACCCGGACGTCAGTACTACACACACTCGTGTCACAGGTTAACCCTAGAAAAACACTGTCGTGTCAAGATGCAACGGGAGCTGTTTCTGATTAATCAGTCCCGTCTCTGCTGTCCCCCTCCCACCTCAATCCAAGACTTCTTAGGAAAGAAAATTCTGAAATGGGTTCTTTTCAATGAAGTAATCTGAAAATGTCTTGAGAGACCAATTCATCCTCACTTAGCCACTGTAAATTTTTATCTAGACATACTGGCAAAGATTTATTTAAAAAACAACAACAACTACTAAGAAATAAAATCCTCCTAACTAAACTTTCTAAGTGAACACTCAGACCAGGCAGCCAGTAATGTAGCTCCCACCTCCATCTCCAGCCGAGTCTCCGAGAGTAATCTCACGCTCCATGGGCAAGTAAACCCCACCTTCCAGTGTTCTCAGAAAAGAAAGTCTAATTCAAAGGGACCAGGAAGAAAGGTTACATTTCCCAGTGTTTATAAACTAATGTCACTGCTGAGTCCCAAAGACTCCCTGATACTGAGATGATCTTATGTCCCACCTAAACGCAAGTCAGTCTGTCACCTTCACACGTACTTTGGATTACCGTGGTGACGAGTCATCTAAAAGGCTGTGCACCAGAATCTCTGAGTGTTCTCTGAAATTCACCTGCCCTGCCACCTTCTGATGCTGAGCCAAGAGACCTAGGGTACAGCCAGTGCATGTGTATTTTGGAAATGACTTCCCATGGGACTCTGATCCATTCATGTGGTTGAAACTCACTGAGCTAAAGGGATAGTTGTCTCTGTTTGGAGAGAGAGATAGTGTTGGATATTAGGACAGAACTTGGTTCAAATAGAGAAAATATTTTACCAAGTCTAGAACCTATTCAAGTAACTCTAGGATGGGTATCTTCCAGTCAATACACACGCCACCCCACATGAACAACTATGAGCATCTCTTGACTTTCAAAGGCATCTGAAATGGCAAGCTTTCCTTCCCACACCTTCAATTTTGAAAATTATTTCAATGATTTATATAGTACTGCCGCCGGAAAATAATTTGCGAAAAATTAAAAAATAACAAAAAGCCGGACAATCCTATAAGCTGGCTACAAACCCCCCAGATTAAATTGATCTGCCGTATTTGAAGCCCAGAAAAGCATTGAACCGGACAGGAAATCTCACTAATTTGGAAAAACAGAAAATGGAAAGGCAGTATAAAATACTAATATATGTAAGTTACTTGTGTTTTTCTTTTTTAAAATAACGCAGTCTCAATACCTTCAAGCAAAAAGGAACAGTGTTTAACAACAGTAAAATAGTATCATATGGTGATCCCAGAGCTTCCCAAGAAGAGAACAACCTATAACTTCTATTTTAGACCTAAAACACTGTTCAGAAAAATGTGAGAAATAATGCTACAAATAATAAATATTAGAAAAAACTTCCTTTCCTAAATCACCTAAACCTAAATTTATGTTTTGCTATAGCCATGTCTATTTTTAGCAGTCTGAAGAAAACCAGTTGGGACAAGCTTCAGAATTTATATAAGAAAAATATTTTAACTTATTTATCAGAACAAGTATGTCTATCAACTATGCAATTTCTATACTATATTCCCATGTGGAATACCAAGTCATCTATGTTTTTTAACCCATTAGTTTTTTTAGGAAAACTATTTCTCTTGATCTAGCATTAGGGAAATATTTTACAGCAGTGACTCACTGTTCTAGCATTAAAATGTCCCCAAATTTACACTAAAACCTCTATCTGAAAAATACAGCTACAAGTCACCTAACATTTAATTCACTCATCGCCTACTGTCTCAGTCTTTTAGCATTCAGTAATATTTAAAAATCCACTTTGAAAAACCAATACCTTCCAATTCAAAGTATTACTATTCACATTTTACAAGGCATTTCCACAAAACAAGTATCAACACAAGTTAACTCAAGTGCTACCTTTTAAAGGCAGCCATCCCGTAACTGCCTCCGTACTGTATACACATTAATAACACTTCCCATAGCTTCCGACATGATTCCACCTAGTTCTAGGTAATTCACAGCTCCTGAAGCACACTCACCCGCTGCCCCAACTGGCAAGAACTGCCGAAGTCGACGATCTTGATTGCACTGCGTTTGGGGTTGCAGAGAAGGATGTTCTCGGGTTTCAGATCACAGTGAATGATGCTAAGTTCTGGAGTCGCAAGGAAAAGCAGTGCAGTGCACATCTGCTGTGCAAACTTTCGTGTTAGGTTCAAAGAGACACCTCGAAAATTGGTGTTCCTCAATAAGTCATAGAGGTTGTAGGACAGCATTTCAAAAACTAAACAGAGATGGTTTCGAAACATAAAGTGGCGTTTCAAATGCACTGAAAGAGAAAAGAGTTTCATTTAGAATTACACATAAACCAGTAACATGAAGGTATGTGTGACCTCTCAAACATTCTGTAACATTACAATGCCAAATGCAGAGTGAAAATCGTGTTAGAATTTGGAGGCCCGCATCCTGAACATTCTTCACTCAGTTAAGAACATCTAAACTGCTTGTCTGCTTTATTAGACAGCTGCCGTGTCTGCCAACAAGAAACGTAATGTAAGAAGTGCCACCAAAATGTCTTGTTTTTAAAAACTTAGGTCAGGCCTAAAAACCTGAGTAGCAACCTGACAAAGAGTCCCAAGAACACTTCAGTACCCTTACCCGCACGTGCGGGACAGAGCACCTTTCACCTGCTGCGGCCCTGCCCCCGAGTCTCACGTGCAGCCTGGGCTCCGCCCCAGGATCTGGTCTGCGACAATGCAGCCCTCTCCAGGGAAGACTTTGACACACACACACACACAACCTCTTTGCTGTGCCTTAGGTTTCACTAGCCATCTCCTGTAACAACTGTCAGAGAAGGACATGGATTTTTTCTCTTTTAGGCAAATATAGCAAATGTTTGAAAATCAGGCTTTGGAAGGTACAAAGTTCACAATCAAAGCATTAGATCATCAAACCAGTCTATGGGACATCTTGTGCAACACTGAAGGTTTGGGAACACTTCAAAATAAAGTTCAACTGCACGAAGAAGTTATAAGTATGCTTATGAATAGGGCAAGAGAACACATGACTTGCTATCGCTGTCGACTCTCCGTAAGGGCTCAATACTTGCTCGGCTGCTTCAAAGAATGTGCTGTAAGTATTGACACTAACCGCACATCAAATGCGGTCATTCGGTCCAGCGCTGCCCTTCACTACAAAAATCCCTGCATACATCCAAACTGAACACCTGCAACTCAACCATTGGTCAAGGTTGCCTTTGTTTTGGTCTTTAGTGTCATAAAAACAGGTGACTCTACAGATCTACCTGAAGTAGCTATGACAGTATTCAACGTCTGGTCCCTGAGGATGGGGACATATGGATTTATCCTGGTGGCAATGCTGGTTTTAGATCACTCCTGACACACATGATCTAAAAACAGAGTGAACACAACACAAACACTACATGCCTCTATGGGAAATCTATAGTACAAATCAATACTCTGCACGTAAAAACAATCCTTAAAGGTTACATAAGAATGTATAACATATGCTCTCCATCACTGAAATTCATAGGTTTAAAACTAGAACCATGGCTCCATGTTACAGTAAGACACCCCACAGACATGGTCCACGGAAGAGTTTTAATGCGGTCAGGCAGCAGCTACAAAAGGGATGTAGGGAATGCTGCTGCTGAAGACCGAGCCACTCAGCTCCTCCTGACCTGCCCCCTCGGCACCCACTACCAGCAACGTGCTAAGCACTGAAGACATCGTCAAGGAATGCTCGAACGCAAGTGTGTCTGTCTAGCCTTTTAAACTAAACTTTGGGGAGAAAAAATAGACAGTTAGCAAGACTCTGTTTTAGACCTAAACTGAATTTTCTTTGAACCAGACTGCTGAAGGTACTAAATAGTCCAGGTAAGAAATCACGCCATCCTTGGCAGGATAGCTCAGTTGGCCGAAGCACCATCCCGCTACCCCAAGGTTGCAGGTTCAATCTCTGGTCAGGGCACATACAACACTGAATGTGGCAATAAATGGAAAAACAAATCAATGTTTCTGTCTCTTGCTCTCTAAAATCTAGAAATACAAATTAAAACAATAAAGAACTGTCATAAAAGAAACTATGCTAGATGGTAAAGATTTTTTAAGAGTTCAAAGACTTAAGACTAAAACCCTCAGATCTAAGTCAACTATATCGAACAATCACTCCAAAATACAAACAACTGACATCGTGAGAAAGCAGCAGGACTTTCAGACGCTTTTCGTCTCAGGTGCCAACTCTACTGGTGCGGCTCCCACCTACTTCTGAAGCTCTTCACTGTTTTCAGACACAGAACCTCAGTTTCTTGAAACACTGCATTCACCCTCTTCCCAAAAGAACTTAAAAAAACTCATCCAAAAGAATATCTGTGATGACTCACCTAATTAATAATGATTCATCAGTTTACTAAGAACAAAAATGATAGCCATTATTATTTAAGAACGGACTAGCTAACATTTATTGAGCCCCTACTACATGTCTGACATATTTGCTTTCAATAAAGCAGAATTCCAACATTACTGCAACGCATCAACACACAACACAACACAACACACAAGAGTGACAAGAAGAGGGAAGGTATGTCCAGGGACCACTGTTTAAGTCGAGCATCCTCGGAACGACCTTCTTGTGCTTCTAAGCCTCTTGAATGGAAATGGGCTCTCCTTCTACTAAGTTATAGTCACAGTGAACAGCAAACGTTCAGTAAATGTGAAGAAAAAAGGTTTTTAATACTTAATGTTATTACTATGGATTATCATAGATATCTAAAGAGAAGAAACTAAGAAAAATAGTATAAACTCATTTTATTGTATAGTGGGGAATGAAGGGTGTTCATAAATAAAATCTAATCTGAGTATATGAACCTTATACCTTTGAAGGTACATTTTTTGTTTCCACTACTTTGGGGGGGAACTAAAGAACCATTAACACCATAGTGTGCCCCCCTTATTTTCTTAAAAAAGAATTAAATAAAATTTAACCTCATGTTTATCAGGTAAAGCCAGGATATCTGAATATTAAGTTGCTAAGTATGTACATGCCCACAGAAACTTCTCTAATTAATTAATTCTAAGGTCTCTATCATTAAATTGATGGCTTATTTATGCTTGGCAGCGATTTATTTCTTGGTGGCACATAAAATATTGGTGTCTGACAACCACTGGCATCTTAGATTTAATTAAGGATAGTGTTAAAGAATGTATAATTAATTATATGTTTTGCCCATATACCAACTGGCCCTAGACTTCACTATATTCTTGGTTTTTCTGTCTCTTTCTTTTCAGGAGAAATACCATGTGAAAATGAACCAAACACAACCTCTGGAGTTAGGCAGCGGTAGGTTCACATCCGATCTCCAGAGTCCTGAGCCTTGAGTATTGTTTCTCTCTACACTGGGTTGGCCAAAAAGTTCATTTAGTGTTTTCCATAAAATAAAAGACACATTTTTCATTTTCACCAATACTTTATTGAGTTGAACATTTTAAGTACATCGGCTACCTCCTGCTTTTGGCTTCTAGTGGGGAGAGGCCAGGGGTGCTGCTGAACACCTTGCAATGCATGAGACAGCCCCTCAGCAGAGAGTTATTTGGCCAAAATGTCAATAGCACCAAGAAACTTCGCAGATCACTTTAACATGTTTGATCAGTCACAGCACCTTCTCCATACAGTGCATAAATCTTTTTTTTTTTGCATTTCAGTCGTGTTTTTACCTTTCTTGAAAAAAATGAAATGTAATATACTGAAAATGTTGCGCATTTTCTTCCATCTTCAATATTAAAAGTGCTGCACAAAAATTCACCAATTTTGGTAAGTTCTTTTTTTTAATGCACACTGACATGACAGCTGTCACAATACAATCTGACAAAATTGTCTTGAATGAAGTTGAAGACAATTCAGCACTACTAGAGCCATTGTATGGAAAAAACATAACAGACTTTTTGGCCAGACCATTATAAACCATCTGTACCACCATCTTCCTTACGGGACTGCTATGATTATTACAGATGGTGGAAGAAAAACACAAAGAATATGGCCAAAGTTCAATAAACGGTGGCTATTATCTCTTTTCTGTTGTAATCAAGTCCAACAGCTTCTAATGCTGCCAAATTAATAGTCTAAGGAGGAGCCTGAGATCTTGACTCAGATGGTTCTATAACCATTAAGAACATATTAGCTTAATCCTCACTTCTGATTTATAATAAAAAGGTTCAAGTCACCAGGAAGAGGTCTCTCTAAATAACTGTGCCTGATTAAAGCAAATACATGTGGCTCGTAAGCTGCCACCAACCCCGTAAGACACTCCTCTCGCTTGTTTCTAAATAGTAGCCACTTGGAACGCACCTTCCCCAGAACTTAGACTATGACTACCAGACCAGGTAACTCAGACAAATCCACACCCTCTGACAGAAACAAACAGCTGAGTTTTTAGTCAATCACTTTAAGATAAAACAAACACATCTCCATACAAAAATGACCAGTAACTCAAGCCCCTGCTCCGGGTCAGGGCCTGCCGCTCTCCTCGCCCACTTGCTCACCTATGTAGTATTTCATCTCAGTGTCATGTTTGTTCATGAGCTCAAGAAGCCGCACTTCTATCTGGGCTTGATTCAGAAAAGCTTTCTTGTTCTTTATGATTTTAATGGCAACCCATTCTTGCTCCACACGGTCATAGGCCTTTACAACCTGTAAGAGAAGAAAGAAGAATTAAGCCTCTATTTCATTAATGGCAACAATTTCTGAGCAGCTGACAATTCCCCTTAATTGCTCATTTACCTAACTCCCCTTTTCTCCTTCTCCGACTCAGAAGAGATCCTCTTCAATTCCACACAGTATCATCCCTTTACTACTACTTCACAGTCACTCTAAGTCAATCTTTTCAACTGAATTTCTTTTGCATCCTTAAAGTATTTATAATTATCCACAAAGTAGACAACTTTCAACAAAATTATTTCCCTGCTTAAAAAATTATGCATTTTAACAAGTGCTCCAGTTTCTCCTTTCCTACTGAACAGTACTGCACGACAATCTCCCAACTCTTCCTTTAGTGAGAGAGAAGCCTGGTTCAAATCCCAAATATCAGTGTAAAATACTGTAAAAGTTGCAAGTCACCTGAAAAATGTAGATAACTTTCTAACTTTAAATTAGATTTTCACAGATAAAAACTAGGTAAGTGAAATAAAAATTAATTTGCACTAAAAAAGTCAAATACAAATTACCAGTGAAGTTCCACAATACAGGGATGGGCAAAGTAGGCCTAGAGTTTTGTTCACATGAAAATGTATAGTAAATAATAGTAATTGCAATAATGAATAAATAATACTACAAGAATAAACTGTTTCTTGTACTCACAACTGTAAACTACTTTTGCCCACCCCTCTACACATTAAATGCCATTAGAAAATTTTGATTGTTTTAAAATGAGAATCAATACTAAGGAAAGAGGTGTACGTGACCAAATCATCATACATACCTCTCATTTTAAATTTACTCATTTAAAATAAGTTTAATACTAACAAAAAGATTTACATAAAAATTAAGAAATATGAATAAAAGAAACTATCTCCACCAGTCACAAATAACCACTATAACTAATTAAATGAGTAATATTTATAATATTGTACATAATATGAATAGTTAACAGTTTCAGATACATTATTCAGCTCATTCAGAAAGTCTGGAGATGCAGGTAGAATTCCAAGTGATTCCAACTTGTGGGCTGAGTAACACTGGATTACAGGGCAAAAATGGGATATATGTTCCTTGAATGTATCGTTCAAGGTTAAATACATTGTCCATGACAAAGGAGAAACAACTCAGCTGAAATCAAACTTGGAATGAAAAACGTGGTATTTCTAGCTACGCCCAATTCTAAAAATTACTGTCTACTATCTTTTAAACCAGAGGTTGCCCGCGGAAATAAGTGACCAAGTGCTTCTCACTGCCTACACACACTGGCTGCACAAGAGCTGCGGTTCAGTGCCCAGGCCCCAGCAGTCTCCAGGACAAAGGCCACAGAGGGGGCCCGACTGTTTACTCAATTAGCAAGCAGTTAACCAGCTAAATGCCACAGCAATATATTTTTTGACCCCGACTCACACATTTAATAGGCAGTTTTTAAAAATACCAATATCCCTCCTGCATCCGGTTGCAGAGAATCTGATCTAACTGGTTTGGAGCCTGGCCAATTAAGCTCCCCAGGGAGATGTCCATGTGCAAGAAGGATAGCCACTGACCGAAGAAATGAAGGAGTCCCTTACTCGACAAGGACCTGGCAGAGAATTCAGAGAAAGCCTGACCAAGTCACTATGGAAGACATTCTCTGGTGAGTGGCGGGTCCTAAACCTGAATACACCCCAGTGCAGGAGAGGGGCATCGATCTGACCTGGTAAAAGCAAGTCTGATGTCCAAGAGGCCTGTATGTTCACAGGTTCACAGGAACTAGAGTATAAAAAAAATTATAGTGAAAGAGGAGGAAAACATCACTCTGAGCTCAGAGACTGAGTATTTAGGGAAAACAAAGTTCAGAGAGTGGGCTACATGGCCATAATTTTTTTGGTGGACATCTCAAAAGTAAAAACATCCTGTTGCTAGCAACCGCCTACGCGTTGGAATAATTTTAAAGGTGGAGACAGCGATCACTACACTGAGAATGTTCATAACCTTTCTTGAAAGCTGAGCTTCAGAAGCACCTTTCCTTAAGAAGCTTTGCTAGAGAGAGCAGCTGCTTCTGACAAAAAGTATTATATTCATAAAGAGAAACACCGCACACACTGAGAAACCCCAGACTCACAAGAAAAGGGGTTACGAATCAAGAAAAAAGTTTCTGAATTATGTGCAATTGGTAAAAACTCCTTGATATCATGGAAAGGGGAACGACAAAAAAATTTTAAGGTAGTTCAGGAGAAGTCATAATAAGACTCCTATCTTCCGCATTAAAATGTGAAAAGAAGTATTGATAACTGGATTGAGGTTATCAATACTTGTGAGGCTATCGATGACTGACTCGCTGCGCAATCTTTAAAAACAAAGGATTCTGGATGACAGGAAACTGTACCTCAACAAAACAGCTCCAGACCCACTGGCACATACTTACGAGTGCAGAGAGCTGGGGGAGCTGCAGCCGGAGAAAAGGCTTTCTAAAAGCAGAAGAGGGAAGACTGGCCAGCTCTTGGTCCAGCCACAGCTGACAAAACGCTATTACATTTAGGTTTTTGTGCTTTGTGTTGGGCCTGGGCGGGCAGGTGAGGAAGGGAGAGTTGTGGGTGAAGGAAAAGGCTAGGAATGAAAAGAAAACACGGGTCCATTGGAGCTCTGAATTTCTGGGTTTTCCTGGTAGAAGCTGCCGAAATGGTCCTTTCAAAGCATCAGAATCGCCCCATCACCCTATCAGCAGTGCTGATCCTCAGAGGCCTGAGAGAGTTAGATGAGTTGAGAGAAACTCTCAGGGCACAGCCCCGGGCTTTCCAAGCTTTTCAAAAAGTGAGAAGGCACCTGCTGTACCAGCGGAAAATAGTCATTCTTTCCTCTCTGAAGAAGACCACTACACAGGAAGGTAAGTATCTCCAGCACTCATAATGAAGAACCACCCAAAGACTACACAAAGCCCATGTGAAAGGGGTAATATGATATTCGTGACTAAAGTCCATCACTTAGTAGCCTGAAGTAGTTAATAGCTACAGAAAGTAAATAAAGAAAAAAAAGGTCCAATGGGAGTTTTACAGCTTATACAGTTTTACTATCTTTAGAGAACTATGATAATCCAAATACATACCCATTGTTTAGATCTATTTACAAATACTGAAAAATATACTACTGAGGAAAGAATGTAACAACATGATTCACTAAAAAATTCTGATTTACGAAACCCAGCATCTTCCATTAAATTACCTGTCCAAAGGAACCTTTGCCTATCAAGGAATCGATTTCGTAACGATCCATCCACTTTTCTCCGTTTTTTACAATATAATCATAGTTATCATCGTCGTAACCATCATTGTAAACCTTCCGCTCCTTCTTATGACTGGAATCGTCTCCCTGGCCCTGCTGGTGTCTTCGCTTCTTTTTTGCATAGTAAACCTGGAACGAGAACATGCAGGGTTAGCGGTGTCATTTAAATGGCACTGCAGACTGGGGAGCGCACATCAAGAGACAAATCTACTATCAGTAGTAAGTCAATGATTTTTGTTCTTTATAACAAATACAAAAAACTAAATAAAAAATTTCCTGTAGTTGCTATTTGAATTACAGAATGACACTGATATATAACCAATGAAAAATATTATTCACTTTAAAATTATACTGCTTATACATTTAATAACTAGAAGATGTTAAGAAACTGGCCCGAAGTACCCCATGTCAGAAGGGGAACAGGACTCAGTGTGCGTTTATTTCTGAAATGAAGGTGCACTTTGTACACAGCGAGGTGGCAGGGGTCCTGCGAGTGCAAGACGAGGCGCTGTGAAACTGTGCACATGCTGACATAACCAGCACATGACAGACAAAGTAAAGGACAGTTTCGTCTTCCTCGTGTTTAAGTTTCCCCAGGACCCTTCCCATCCATCTCAATTTTACATTGGTCATGAGGCAAAGAGATTTTATAAATGCCAGTTTAAATGTATATACACGATATATTCTCAGACATGCTCGATTTTGAAGCCTGTAATAATGTAATAATTAAGGAAAAACAGCCACTCCCCCCCCCAACACTCAGGGCCATAACCCTGGTGGTGCATCACAGATTGGGCTATTTCCTTCTGTTTTTCTTACAAAACAGTTTCTAAGACCAGTAAAAAATAATAGGTCAATGAGGCAACAGTCCAAGTAGTTGGTAACTAACTTTGAAGAAATTATAAATTAGGTTTCACAGAATAACATTAGAAAAACTCTAGTTTACAAGGTAGCAATACAGTTAACAACAAGCTTCAACAAAGTTACAATTAACAACAGCTTAACAGTACCTTTTAATATTTATCAGATCTTAACAAATTGACATTCATAAACTTAATTTATCTGAGGTTTTCAGACAATCAAAAGCTAGTCTGGCACATCTGTACAACTCAGTGCGTGCAAACCTCAACTCAGAAATGCTCCTCGTGGAGTGGACTCTAATTTATCCAGCCACATCGACACAGTAATTCTGGCATTAAACAGCATCCAACTGCTGTAAAATTCACACATACGTTAAGCAAGAACATCTTTTTTGTTGGACGGCTCTAAAAGCTGGTGGAGGACAAGCCCTTCACATGGAAGATGTCGGGCTTGCACTGGAAGAGGAAAAAAAGCACAAGCGTGCCCACTCTTCTCCAGAGGGGCTCGCTGAGTAATTAAGTCACAGAGCTAGAGTGGAGGCGAGCAGCAAATGGCAATCAGCCAAAGGGCTAAGACACTAAAAAGTAAGTTTCAGTGGCAAAGAGTCGAGTTGGAAGATGAGTGATGAGTAATTCGAAGTGTTGTCTATGTTTTTTCCCTGACCTACTTCCACCCCAAAGGGCTTTCAAATATCTTACACCGAAAAGATCCAGATAAAAGAACACACGTAAAATTTAAAAAGACAATTTAAAACCACAAAATATAGTAGATCAAATAAACTAGGGCAAATGCCTGTTAACTGGTTATTAAATATATCTCAGAGCTCCCTCGCATCCATGGCAAAAGTAGAAACAGATACATAAAATCTTAAGCAAAATTCTAACATAAACATACTTTCATAGTGTCACTGTGCCCTCACTTTCCTCTTTCTTATTTTAGAAAAGTTATTATATAAATGGTAACTCAGCATATATTAAAGACAACTCTGAAGAGAGGGGGAAGTTATCTACAAGTAGAGTCATATTTTTTGCAGTCCTTGTTTGTGTATCTTCCTTCTTTTACATAATTATATTGTCTATGGATCATTAACTTACCGGTGTTCACAATAACCAATACGACAACCATTGGGGTACAACAAAAAGTTCAGCATAACTAACAGGTCACAAAATAACTTCTCCCCTGTACTGTAAGAGACATGCTGTTATAACAAATTAACAGTCTTACCTCATTAATATGCTTATATGTTTTGATCAAGTCAACAGAGAGTTTCCTCAGTGGAGCGGTTGCGGGGTCACGGAAGGTTTGGGGCATCCGCCTCTGTAACATGACAATATCAGGCATCACCTTAAATAGACAGAAAATACTAGCACTTTAACTATGTTGTACTGGTATGAATTCCCTCCTCTGTAACCCATGTATATGTTATTTTTCAAAAGGACATCTACATTAGAGGATTATACGTTCTCTTACCTCTCTTAACCGGTTCCACTAAAGACAATGGCAAATGAACCAATGAAATTAGCAGATAGTAAGCCCACCTGCCCAAGACTTCAATCCTGTTCCCCAAATAAAAAAGTGGGATCTGCAGATACACCCCTGGTCCAGGAGACTCTCACAATGCTGCCCAAGAGGGCTTCTCCATCATAAAACTACCCCAACGAAACATTTCTCCCGAATTATTCCTAAAGCCTGGCCTGGTTCACGACAGTCAAAGACAAACCCAATGGTAGTTTCTGCCAACAGAACTTCAGGACCCAGTTGGCACCACAAAGCCAGCTGGCTGTGGAGCAGGAATGGCGGCAGGTGCCGCAGAAGTACAACGCCCACCACCCCAGGCTCTGCCCTCTGCTCCCCGTTCCCACGCTGAGTCACAGGCCTCCGCAGCCCCGCCCCTGTGCTCTGCTGCTCAGGACCAGCGGACAGGCTACACACTCACACACTCACTGGTTTGAGGCTTTTCTCCTCTTTCCACTCAAAGGAAAACTTCGTAAGGGCAAGAATTGTTTTGTTCAATGTTGTATTCCCTTTGCCTCAAACAATGCCCGGCACACAGTAGGTATTTAATAAATATTTGAATAAACAAATGGATCCATTAATAACAATCAATATCCCTACTTATGATTACACTAGGAACACGTGACAAACAAGTTCCACAGCACACCTTAAAGCTAGTGAAACTTTCTTTTAAAAAACTCCTTTCACCCACACTCCATTTCCTCCACTCCCCTGCCATGCCCCGCCCCGCCCTGAGCCAATCCTAAACCACGTCGTTCTCATCACCTAACAGGCAGTCCGGGTTCAACTGGGAGTTTCCTGCTAGAGGGGCAAGGAGAGCAGAGCAGGTGCTTGCCCTTCCCCTGCACCAATACCCAGGAACACTGCAGCTAGCTCAGCACCAGCACTGCTACTTATTCCCCACTCTTCCACTGTGGGTCAGGGCAGAAGGGGATCCCAATGGGGTTTTTGCAGTCAACACATCCTCTAAACCAAGTAATTAGATCAAGGTACGTACAGTCACCACTAGTGGCCATCCTGGGGTTCCCCTCTAGCTCTTACAGACATTTACACCAGTATTAATCTACTAAACCCAAAGCCAATGGTGCAGGCCCTCTCCAAGGACACTCAGGTCAATCTGAGAGGCAGAGAGACAGCAACCACATCATACTGAGCAAGTCTTCACAGAAATGCCTGGAGTCTTGGGATATTTAACCAAAGTTAAGGAAGGGAGGGAAGGAGAATAGAAAGAGAGAGGAGGGAAGGAAGGGAAAGAATGAAGGAAAGGAAAGAAGGAAGGGAGGGAGGGAGGGAAGGGAGGGAGGGAGGGAAGGGAAGAAGGAAGGGAAGGAGGGAGGGAAGAAAAGAGGGTTCTAAGGTGACAGTGGACATAACCCAAGTAGGAAAACAATCACCACCCTTGTGCCATGAAAAGACAGTTATCACAGCAGTTACTTAGGTACACGTTCTCTTTAACCAGTGTTAACATTAGTTTTCTGCACACCTATACTCAAACTCTAAAATGTTATCCAGATGGTACATTCACAGAATTACTGTTAATAATGATCACTTCTCATGATCATCTCTGTCTTAAAGTTCTAATAAGGTTTAAAGACAAAAAACCTCCAGTGATTACAACTATTTTTCTGAAAAGATAGTAAAAATAAGAAAATCTGATTAACTTTTCTAATATAGTTTTGTTTTTCTACATATAAATAGAAGGTACAGCTAGATTCACAGAATATTTTATTCTTACACTATTCCTTGAAGACTTAATTTAATGAATAGACAGGATCAGTAATAAGCATGCCAATTACTTTATGTGAATGAATGTTATACGCGTCTAAGGTAGTAAGAGATTTCCCTCAGCGTATTTCCTTTTTACTTTTGAAGACCCTGGCACTAACTTCATGCAGGTAACCCACGTAGCAAGCCCATGGACCGCTGAATACAGCCTCACTGGGAGGCTTCACACAATCTGAACCAGTGAAACGAGTCACTAGAAGGTACAACTACTGTTGGAAGCAAATGTGTTACTTAAGTAGCCAATTATAAAATAACAACAATGGTAGCAAGTATTTGCTACATACCACACTTTGAGCACGAATATTTCTACATGTCTCTCACATAATCCTCTGAACAATCCCAGGAGCATAAGTAATGTTCCTATCCCCACTTTACAAATGAGAAGCTGAATCTCTGGTATAAACTTACTTGATGAAGTCTTAGAGCCAGTGAAGAACACAGGTGAGATGACAAGAACCACGGCCATCTCCCGCCCAATCCCGTGCTTGAATCGTGATACTGGGCCGGGAGCTCCCTGTCAATTTTATGCCCAATCTACCCTCCTGGTTGAGTCATTTTTAACTTATTTGTTGGGCAAAATAATTAAGTCATATATAACAAACACCAACAAAATAAGCACATTCATTTATTAAAATCAGTCATATACAACACTGTGAATGTGTTTAGGTTTTTAACTTGCGCATTTACAATTCCACTGACATTTCGAACATCTGAAAAAAGACCCACTGACTACATCTTTCCAGGACTAATCATGCTCACTCAAAACACCAACATCACACAATTTTTTAAAAAATCCTTAAATGTATAATAGTAATAAAAAACTGGGTGTGGTGTAATCTTGACCAAGTAATGACGTTCTGCTGCCTCCAACATGAGCGCATGCTACGGGCTTGGCACGCCCGGAAGCACTGTGGACCAGGCCCACAACTGGCCGCACACTGCCTGCCAGGCCAGGTCGAACAGCCAAGTCTAAATACCTTACTTTTCTTGGACACCTCTAGCAACAGAAGTTACTATTTCAGGGTCTGTATATATACACCAGATGCATTCTGTTCACAAAAAAATTAGCCCTTGAACCAGACTGTTATTTCACTGCTTCAAAAAGGGCCTTATACAGAGTAGGTTCCAAAATAAATGCAAAGAACAAATTAATTTCTACAAACTAACCCTCCCTTCGCTAACTTTCACTGTAATTTGATGTTAGGTAACCAGATTTTCTATTTCTCCATATTGTACTACCAATAAGCACAGATCCAGAATTAGAAAATAACCTTTCTAAATACTGAGCTACAAATCTATGAAAGACTGAAGCCCAGCCCTGTGTATCTGATGCTTTCTCCACTTCCTGCTTCTTATAATCACCAAGTCAAGAAAATGTAGAGTAATGTAGCAAGCTCCTTTCTTCCCTTCCACAACTGAGAAAAGGCCCGCTGCACTCAGAAGACTCAAAGGCTCCCCAAGCTGAAGGTGCTAGTCCCCCGCCCCACTCCACGTCCTCACTGTAGAAAGTAAAGTGGACGAGCTCCTCTCCTGCGGCTGCAGCTATCTGGCTGGGGCACCCAGAAAAGGCCACACCCTCCAGCCTCACATCTCTTGACCTTTCTGTGTGAAGACACAGACCACAAAGCAAAAGAAAAGTAGCAGTTTCTGCCTGAGAAACTTGCTGAGAGAAGTATCAAGAGCTAAAGCAGTCTTTTTCTCCCGAAAAGATTCCACAGCATAAGCTTCAGAACTTTATTTAGAAGTTATTTTCTAGTGTAATATCTATTACATCCATTTTATTTACATTTACCTCATAGTTTCGCATATAATGCAAAATTAGAAACATTATATTCTACTTTCTTGTTATTTTGAGAGCTGTTAATAAAGCTGAATACCCTGCACTCCAGATATGAGTACCAGCCCCGCTGAAGAACTACGAAAGGCACTGTGAAAACTCAGCCCGGAGACTCCGCATCCCGAACACTAACCATCCTTCCCCGTCCTTGTCTTTACTGCGTTTCTCGTTTCCTCATTTACCTTCTGAACAAAACTGTGTTTCAACTTGTATGAAACATTACCAAAAACAAAACGTTAAAGTTAGCTCATTTCAATTTATTTGTACAATACACCTAGTTTAAAAGATGATAGGATGATTAACAAGAAACAATGGAGTCAAATAATAAAATTAAAGAATTTTAGAGAATTTTAGAGCTCTGGAGTGGGGTGGGTTTGGGAGGGGGGTCCCTAGTCTAAGGTCACAATCTTCCACTCAAGGAACAGGCAGAAGGTCCGTGTGACCTGACTCAAGCCCTACAGCCAGTCACACAACAAGACCTTGAACCCACGTTTTACGACTGGCAGCCCACGGCACAGCAGCGCCCGGCTGCAGTGTTCCACACACCAGGCACAGGAGCGCTCTCCCCTATCTGACTGCCTTACAGGGCTCAGAAATCTGTGGGGCTTAGCAGAAATATTTTGATGAATACTATTTTATAATACAAATATTGAATATGAATACTACACTTAAGACAGTCTTTTACATCATATAAATCTTTTCAAACGCTTTATAGAATAAAATGAAAATCCTAAGTGAATTATCTCTTATTTTAAAATAATCCACAAATAGCCATGGCTGGTGTGGCTCAGTGGATTGAGCACCGACCTGAGAACCAAAAGGCTGCTGGTTTGATTCCCAGTCAGGGCACGCGCCTGGGTTGTGGGCCAGGTCCCCTGCAGGAGGACACACCAGAGGCAACCACACACTGATGTTTCTCTCCCTCTCTTCCTTTCCCTCTCTCTAAAAATAAATAATGTTTTAAAAAAGAATACCACAAAGAAGATGTTCACTGTATCTAAAAACAGGTATTTTGCTAAATTACCTACTACAATAACCATAGAACTAACTTTAAAAGACTCCAATTTTCCCCTTTGTCGAGGGCAGGTGTTAGAACCCACAGAGCACTGTATGAGAAGAAACAGGCCTGGGCTGGACCCCAGAGTTGACTGCTTCCGAGTTTACAGAAGTCAGTCTCATTGGCTGTGGAAGACATAAAAACAGGTGTCCTCATAGGCTGGTTTTGAACAAGCAGAATTTGAATCCTAATACACTTTGTTTCTTAAAAACGCAATATATACTGTGGTTTCTCCACAGACTGTACACATCTTTTCTCTCTCACTAAAAGCACAATGCGAATCAAGTATTGTGCTATCATTCCTTTTTGGACATCCAGAGAATTTTCTTCTGCTACACAATTTAGTACCTCCCACACCTGAATATTCTGACCAACTCTCTAATTCTGAAACATACGACTTCTCATTTAAAGTCCTGACACAATTCATCTCACTGCTTAACTGAATGTTATCCACATGCTACACACATTATACAAGTAAAGCCAGTTCACCTCGACAAAATCTTATAATACGTACAAGGGGGTCCCCTCGTGATGACATTATTTAACTGCAGCCAAACCCATTTCCTCCAGATAATCCAGTATAAGGAATACTTTGAAATTTTCCACGTTCTTGATCCTCACTTAATATGTTAAAAGACCTAAATGAAGCAGTGGTGAATTTCCGATTCTAAAGCGTGTGGAGAAACGGCCATTTCAGCCCCGACGAGACTCGGCCCCAGGAGGGAAGGCAACTGCCTGCCCCACTGCAGCTGGTGAAAGGCCCTCCCCGGCCCAACTCAGCGCGGAGAGCGCAGACAGCTCAGAAGACATTAAAAATACTCACGCACACACTCATGTGTGTGCGTGTGTATATGGACATCAAGAGATTTCAGCATTCACTCTCTTTATACAACCTATTTTTTTTGAAAAGTGGTGATTCTATCATCTATCAAAAGAACACCATGGTTAATTTGCATTATATTTGATCCTTTTCGGTTTAAAAGTGTTATATTCATTTTGATAAATGTATACATGCTCAAGTAGCTTACACGTGCCTAAAATCAACTTCTTCAAGTTCACTGTACCGGACTCTGACTTGTCCTCCCATCATTTACATATTTCTTCTTAACCACCTTTCCACCACCTCTCCATAAAAATAAGCTTTTAAGTTCTTTAATATTTTCCTTTTTTATTGTAATTTTCCATTACATTTACCCCCAGTTTCTTTAATATTCTTTTTTTAAAAGGAAGCATTTATTTATTCAATATTTACCACAATGTTTTTTATAAGATTTTATTTATTTATTTTTAGAGAGAGGGGAAGGAAAGGGGGGGAGGGGGAGAGAGAGAGAGAGAGAGAGAGAGAGAGAGAGAGAGAGAAACATCAATGTGTGGTTGCCTCTCACGTCCCCCGCACTGGGAACCTGGCCGGCAACCCAGGCACATGCCCTGACTGGGAATCAAACCAGCAACCCTTTGGTTCACAGGCCCGCACTCAATCCACTGAGCTACACCAGCCAGGGCCGTTTAATATTCTTTAAAAATAATTTTCCCCCCTCGGCTGTCAAAGAATGAGATTAATATGATTATGTTTTAGTGCATTTCAAGAAAAATACATTTAAAAAAACAGCAAACACCAAACTCTGTAATGTGACCTTCTTAATATCATATTTTGTCCATCTAGAATTCCACCTGACATGTAAAACTTAAAACCATTAAAGCATTTTACCTATTTATTACCATTTTAAGGAATAAACTACCATTCCGATAAGTCGTTTCTGGCATGTCATGAACTTACCTGGTTAGTTAGAGGTTGCTGGATCTGGTCAGAATAAGATAAGGCAGAAACCTGTTGGTCACTTATGGTTGGCTGGCGACGGTCACTGTACTGATGTGAATGGGGCATCTGTCCAGCCATCTGAAGGCCAGCAGCATGGAATGAAAATGACGGTGCGAGCCGAACAGATGAAGGTTTGCATGCTGAAGTCTCTCCTCCTACGAGATAGTAAGGGAGGGTTACCGGATGTACTTAGTGCCTGATGTCCGTATGTTTTCAAGCGAGGACTTTAATAATGTTCAATGACACCAGAAACCTCTAAAACTACAAACGTTAAGTCACTTAATACAACAGTTCTATATTTAATGGCATAAAATACAGTAATTAAAATGAGTATAAATCTGTATTAAGAGAAAAATCTTAAGTAATTTTGTAAAGCAATAGGAATACTCTTTAATACTTATATTTTCACACATAGATTTTCACCAACTGGGAACCATAAATTACATAAATCATCTTCAATTCTTGTGAAGGGCCTCTCCAACGGACTGGGCTTCTCAGAAACCAATGGAAAGGAACCCTGCTAGGACGCTGCTTTGCACCTGTGAGGTGTATGGCAACTAATACCCCTAGCATCCCCAACCAGGGGAAAGACCTGTTCTAACGGTGCTCACCGCTGACACAGGTAACCAAAGGTTGAGCACATGATACATAAAAACAAATCCACAGGAATGCTGGATTGCTCTGCACTCTTCCAACAGCCCTAAGAAAACCAAGATCTGGTAAGCCTGCCACAAGGATGAATAGTCAATGATTACCCCACAGATAGGCTGGGACCATCCATGATCATACCATGATTTTCATAGTAGAAATGAAAACATTTTTGGCCCATAAAAGTATTTGGTAGCTAATAAAAGTTCACTCTTCCTTAAAAGAAAAAAAAAAAAAACCCTCCTTACATTCAACCAAACTTGCAATCACAGACTAAAGCCAAAAGGTAGGCATAAAAACCCTGGTCAGCAAACTTGAGACCCAGCACACCTGTGCTTGTCTTCCTGCATAAAGCAACTATCTCCTACCCCATCACCAAACGGACTGCTCAGTACCAAGGTCCTTTTTCTAAAGCCTGCTCTTCTCCAGACACACAACAGCACTGACCCAAGAAGGACCAGCACGGACTCTCAGCCAGGCTGCTGCAGTATGAAATCTCAGTTCCACACTTACCAGCTGTGTGGCCCTACACACCTAATTTCCTGATAATGATAATATCTACCTCAACAGGCCATGGTGAAGGTTAAGTGTTTTAACACATGTAAAGTACTTAGAACAGCTCCAGTAATTAATAAATGGTCGGCATCAGCTGCAATTACTATGCCGTACAGTGAAGGATGACGGGGACAGTGCCCATTCGTGCAGTCTCTACCTGAATGCTACACGGGCTCTGCCAACTGAGAAAAGCCAAGACCAGTCCCCCCAAACGTAAGTTCCCTTCTATTCCCACCACAGTGGACAATCTGTCTTTCACCAGCCCACCAGAATCAAAGTTCTGGGAGTCTGGAAGAGTCTTCCCCTCCAGAGACCACCTCAAGCAAACAGCCACCCGATCTTGTGGATTCCACCTCCCACAGAACACTCCACACCACCTCTTCCTTTCGCCTCCGTTACTCCATGCCTCACTCAGGTGACTAAGCAGATTCCTCGCTTAGGTAACCAAAGGTTGAGCACATGATACATAAAAACAAATCCACAGGAATGCTGGATTGCTCTGCACTCTTCCAACAGCCCTAAGAAAACCAAGATCTGGTAAGATCTTGGTAAACCAAGATCTTTGTCTTTAGTCTGCCCATCTGCAACTTTGCATTTATTCAATAACATGACTAGAGTAACCTTTCTAAATTGCATGTCTCAAGTCTCCTTACCCTACTTTTATCCTGACTATCACTTGCTTTAGCATTGCTTTTATTTTATTTTTATTTTTATTTATTTATTTTTAGAGAAAAGGAAAGAGACAGGAAGGTAGGGAGAGAAACATCAATGTAAGAGAGAAACACTTACCAGTTGCCTCTCGTACGTACACCAACAGGGGACTGAGCCTGCAACTCAGGCATGTGCCCTGACTGGGAATCATACTAGTGATCTTTTTCTTTGCAAAATGATGCCCAACCCACTTGCCAGGGACTTAGCATTGATTTTAGACCCTAGCTTCTCTCCCTCCACTACACCGTAAGGCCCTTAGCTTACTCTGAATATGGAAAACGGCAAGGCAATGTTCCTATGATGGCAGAAAGGTAACTTTTCTAAATATTTCATTACTCATTATTTAAAAATACAGTCAATTACCAACTTTGTTCAGTTAAACAAAAAAACAAACAAAAAGCTAGCCATGACCGGTGTGGTTCAGTTGATTGGGCATCATTTCGCTAAGTGAAAGGTCGCAGGTTCGATTCCCAGGTAGGACACATGCATAGGTTGCCAGGTTTGGTCAAGGTTGGGGCACATGAGAGGCAACTGACTGATGTTACTCTATCACATCGATGTTTCTCTTCCTCTCTTTCTCCTTCCCTTCACCATTCATATCAACAAACAAATTTTTTTTAACTGTAAAAAATATAAAACAAAACAAAACCTAGACCTGGCCAGTGTGGCTCTGATGGCTGGAGCATCATCCCATAACCAAAAGGTTGAGAGCTTGACTCCTGGTCAGGGCACAAATCTAGGGTGCAGGTTTGATCCCTGCTCCAGGGCCTACAGGAGGCAACCAATTAATTGATGCCTCTCTCTTACATCAGTGGTTCTCTCCCTTCCTCTCTTTCTAAAAGCAACAGGGGAAAAAAGTCCTCAGGTGAGGATAAAAAACACTGGACATTTACCCTATGGAAATAACTGATGATGTGCACAGTTAAAAACACAAAAAAACTGCAAAGAAACGTTAACAGCTCTTATAAGTAAACGTTAAGAAGGCTGAGGCCCCCTGAATGACAAATAACTACTCTGGGTCTTAGTCTCCCTGTCTATGAAGTGAGGACATTATAACACCAAGCCTGTTCCCTTCGGTCTGCTACGAACTTTAGATGAGGTGCCACAGTAGGCATGCAGAATGGAGTCTAGCATATAAACAGTATTTTTTAAAATACTCTGTTTCTATTATCGATGCCATCATTATATACCATGATTAAACTTATTACTACAGAAAAAAGTGCAAATCATTACAATGTAACTTAAAACAATTACCATTTTAACCTGCGGTAAATCGGTAACCTGTGTGTCAAAGAAAGGGCCACCATTCTTGAACCTCCCCCATCCTATGACACTTCCCAGTTAATAACAAATCTCCTCTTTCCAAAAAATTAGTATCTTCATTACCAAAACCAGGTTAGTTTTAACTTCATATAAATGAGTCTCTACACTTAATGTTATGCTTACAAGCTGGTTTGTTCGTGTCAAACTCATTGTCACCAGGGGCCATGTCAGCTTCACAGTTGCCTTCAAAGGGCCGAATGCAATTTTAGTGTCTTTGATATACACAGAGATGGTGTTCTGTTGTTTCTCCAGCTTTTTAATGTTAATCTGTTTTTCCACTAGCAATTTATTCCATTCCACTCCTTCACCAACACTTGGAACCATCAGCCTTTCTAATTCCAGTCATTACAAAGGGGTGTGAAGTGGAACTCCACTGTGATTTGAACTTGTATTTCCCTGGTGACTACAAGCATCTTTTCACTGAGTCAGTATTGGCCATATGGATACCCACTTACGTGAAATGCCTGTTGAGGCATACTTTACCATTCTTCTATTAAAAAAAACTCTTTATCGCACAAAAAAATCACAGACGCAGACGACAGTCATGGTGATTACCAGAGGGAAAGGAGGTTGGGGGGAAGAAGAGGATGGTAAAAGAGGATAAATGGTGATGGAAGGAGACTTGATGTGGGTGGTGAATAAACAACACAACATCCAGGTGACACGGTACAGAACTGGACACACGAAACCTATGTGATTTTATCAACCAATGTCACACCAATAAATTCAATAAAAAGGAAAAAAGGAACAGGCAGTTGCACTTTTAGTGGCTGGAAATAAAGGAGGGTAACACAATCAGGAGGGTAACTGAGTTTAAGTTCACAAGTCAATTTTGCTTATCATGGTATCATTCATGAGTAACAAGAACAGTGCTGGCACATGGCCGGCATTCAACAAATATTTGCTCAGTGAAACAAAATGAATCCATCGGTAATATTTAGAACGTGAAGAAAGGGCTGAGAAAGGAAGGGAGCTGAAGGGGGTGAGGATGGAAGAAGTATTTTAAAAATGAAGCCTCATGAGTCAGAAATAAAGAAGTCTAATCATAGCACAGGCTAGAGCTACCGCATAACAGTCTATTTCTCTTACTCATTTTTATGTCCTGAGCACATAGCACAGTGCCTGGCTCCACGGGTGTTAAAATATATTTTAAGGCTAAACTATGTCATGACTCTATCAACTAACTAATGATAAGGACAAACAAACTGATTTCTTATTACCCCCCAGTTAGTGGCCAATACACGTCACTACAGAATGTGTGAGTACACACACACAACAGTGTATCTACACACACAGTGAAACTGCTCCTGTGAGACCTAAATAAATGCTCACATTTTTCAGTCTAAAACATTAATTAAATCGTTAAGAGTAACAATGGGATAGAAATAAAAACATGTATCTTTAAAGACCTATAATATCAGACTTCCACTTCTGACCATTTTAGAGTGCCTGCTGCCAAACTACCTCGCTTACAACAAATCCCTGTAAAACTGGTCAAAACACACAAAATAACAGCTTTCAGACATTCCACGACAGGCAGTGCAGAACTGTGATCACTGAGAAAAGGAAGCGGAACCGGGCAAACCCATGATCACCCGTGCCCGCTCCCTCTCCGGAGGCAATTCCACAGCCGAGTGTGGGAAGAGGGAGCCCGAGCAGACTGCAGTGATCTCGCTGAGCTGAGGAGATCGAGGTCAGAGTTCAAGGCTACTGAGTGAGCGGGAAAGGGTCCGGCAGGCAGCAGGAAGAAAGCAGCTGTGCAGAGAAGGAGCTCCATGAACCTATACCCAGGGACCCCCGACTCCTCCTGTAGTTGAATACGAAGCTGCACAGGAGCCAGGGGAAGGACCGTGAGGCCAGGCAAAGCACAAGCCCCAGGAAGGGAGCCGGCAGCTGAACGACCACAAGAGCTCACACAGGACGGGGAGACAAGAAGTGTTCCAATCACCAGGGTGAGAAAACCCAGACTGACCCCGCGGACGGTCAACGGAGACAGGAAAAACCCACACTCTAACAGAGGTGTCCAGCCTGTGGGCCACGTGCAGTCCTGGATGGCCATGAACGCGGCCCAACACAAAATTTCCTGAAAACGTTTGCGGTTTTTGTTTGTTTCCGTTAGTGTTTGTGTATTTAATGTTTGGCCCAAGACAACTCTTTCTCCAGTGTGGTGCAGATGCCAAAAGGCTGCACACCCCTGGGAAAGGAAGGGCTAAACAGACCCCTCCCAAGAGGCGGCCTCCTATCTGTCCTAACCCAGACCGACACTGCAAAGGGTTAAGATGACCCACAAGCAAGTGAACAGCCTGTCAGGACAAAATTCAACACTTCTGTGGAAGCAGGACAGCAAAATCCAGATGCTTAAAAACCTAGCATTATTAATGGCCACACCCAATAAGAAATGACCAGGCACACAAAGCAGCAGGAAAATGGGGCCGTACTTAGTAGGAAAATAAACATCTACAGACCCAGAAACAATACATAAAAACTAGCAGGCAAAAAATAGGTATGTTTTAATATAAAAAGAAAACATGAACAAAATAATAGAACAGCAAATCTTAATTAACAGAAACTATAAAATGGAACCAAATAGAAAGTTCTAGAAATGAAAAATAATTGAACTAAGTATTCAATTAATGGACAAGGCACTAATAGATTAGACACTTTAAAAGATCAGTGAATATGAAAACAAAGCAATAAAAATTAACCAAATTGAAAACAAGTATAAGATATAATGGAAAAAATATAAACAAAGCATCCAAAACCTACAAAACTAATCAAGCTAACATTCCTGTTTGAATGAAGTATCAAAAGCAGAAAAAAACTGGGGAAGGAAAATTTATAAAGGAAAAAACAGTTTTCCAAATTCAATGAAAAGTATCAACCCACAGATCCAAGCTCAAAGAACCGCAAGCAGGACACACACTCACGACCCCCACAACAAGGCACTCAACCAAATTTCTGAAAACCAACAATGAAGTGTACAAAATGTTGTAAAAGCAGCCAGAGGGGGGAAAATACCCACTGACATACAGGAGAACCCCTGACTTCTCATTAGAAACCACACAAAGACACACAAAATAAAGCAGCATCTTTAAAATGATAGAAGAATAATATTTTTAATACAAATTCCATATCCAGTGAATACATCCTTCAAAACTGAAGGCAAGCCCGGCCAGCATGGCTCAGTTGGTTGGAACATCAGCCTGTAACCAAAAGGTTGTGAGTTCAATTCCCGGCCAGGGCACATGCCTAGGTTGAAGTTTCTAGTCCCTGGACAGGCGTGTACGATTCCAGGTCCAGGCATGGACAGAAGGCAACAAATCAATGCTTCTCTTTCGCATCAATGTTTCTCTCCCACTGATGTTTCTCTCCCTTCCTTTCTCTCTAAAAAGAAATTTTCTTAAATGCCCTTAGGTAAGAATTACAAAAAAAATTTTTAAAGGCAAAACACTTTCAAGACAAATGGAAGTGCAAAAATTTGTCAACAGCATACTTGTACTCAAAAATATTTACAGTTCACAGTGGAGAATGAGTCAAGATAAAAACGGAGATCTTCACAAAGAATTAAAGACCACCAGAAACGGCAAACATGTAGATAAATAGTAAAGACATTTCTCTTACCAACTTTTTAAAAAATAATTGTTTAAAGCAAAACTAACAATGTAATTATGGAGGAGTTCGTAATATCCACAAAAGTAAAACAGGTGACAAACACAGCATTAGGGACCCAGGAGAGACAGACAGACAGATAAGTATGCTAATTAGCCACCAGAGGGTACACAATAGAATGCTAATTGTATGTAAGAACTAAAACTAACAGTCTTGATACTCTGAGACTAGTATACATGTGTGTGCATTTTATTCACACTATGTTCAGGTACTGTACTATATCCAACGACTACATTACAGAAAACCGTACTTAACCCTACAGTAAACGGGGCCTTTACCCCTTCATTATAAAGAACAAACCAAATTCTTACCACTGAAATAAGAGATCAAGAACTTACTTTTAGTCATAGCATCTGGAACAGAAAAATGACTAAAACAGTCACCCAAGATATAACTATTAAATCCCATAACTTATACTGTACGCAGTACAATGTGTAATGTGCATAAGATTATTCTTTGCCCCGATATTCTAAAATTATAAACTATTTTCAACTAGTAAAAATAAGTAAAGCAGATAGTACCACCTAGTATTTTAATAGTTATCAGTAGTCTTGAAAACTCCACATGGGAAAAACAGTATCTTTTTTACAGCATCCATAATAAAGAATGTTTAACCAGTAATAAACTCATTTAAATAAAAAAATCTCCCCATTCGCTAAAAAACAAGGTATCGAGAAGACCCTCCCGTCCTCCGGCTTCGTGTCCTCCCGAGCCCCAGGCACACAGGACAGGCTCCCTAAGGAACTGCCGCGTGTCTGACTGAGTGAGCGGTACGTAAGGAGTGCAGACATTTATGCGAGTCTACCATTTGTAAAATGACCCTACCATTAGGAGATTTAGAAATATCAACACCAAAATGGAAGGTTATTTATTTATTTACTTTTAGAGAGAGGGGAAGGGAGAAAGAGAGGCAGAGAAACATCGATCGGTTGCCTCTCGCACATGCCCCGGCTGGGGGCTGGGCGTGCAACCTAGGCATGTGCCCTGACCAGGAATCGAACTGGAGATGGAGACCCTCTGCTTTGCAGAATGGCACCCAGCAAACTGAGTCACATTAGTCAGGGCCAAAATGGAAGATTATTAATATGTTACAATAAGCTAAACATACAAGCTGATGAATTTTAGGTATGATGAACTGACAGCTGATTTTAAATCTGACACAACTTTTGAAATCAAAACTGGAAACTAATGCTTTACTGGAAAATTATAGTATATGCTAAAGAAAGCAATGTATTTAGCACAGCAACTGAAACAGTTACTTATACAAAATGCTCATGAATATGCTTTTGAGGCAAATAAAATAAAAAATAACTTGTTTATCTTCAATAACTATAGCTGCATGGTCCTTGCTGGCTTACAACCACTTTGAATTTACCTATTCTCTAACCTACCTGCCACACCCCAGTCCTTTGGGGGAACAAAATGAAAACTCATTCTGGTAGAAGTTTAATTTTAGATGCTAGCTCACTGGACATCCCTGTAGAGGGGCAGGAAAAGATGCCTTTCGGATTAGCAGATTCTACATAACAGCACCAGAGAAGAACAAGAAAGACAGTAGCTGCTGAAGCAGCCTTTTCAGACAATCTCAGGGTCTTAATACAGAAACAGTGCTGCATATAAACACAGAGCCTGTATTACATGGACTTCTTTACAACAAAGCATTGGAATATCATTATTCACTGAAAAGGTAACTAATCAGGCTAAAGACCAAGTCCCTTAAAAAAAAAACCTACTACCACTAGGAGAATGAAAGTATTGTCAAGAATCTAAAACATCTCCACAGAACAGTGATGGCTGTTCTACTTGGCATCCAGGTTAATCCTAAAGAAAATGAGCAAATAATTGGGGGTCCTGACTAGACTGCTTGTACAGGGGTGGGCAAAAGTAGGTTTACAGCTGCACGGTAACAGTTCTGAGTTCATAAAGCCATTGTAATACTCACAAGCTGCATGTCTTTTTCCATGTGAACTATAAACCTACTTTTGCCCACCCATGTATACATGTATAAATGCTAACCACTTCCTTCACTTTCACTGTAGCTATTCAGCCTTCAGTGTTTAATTTTCACAGATACACAAAGATTTCAAAAGTTTTATAACAATGGCCTAAGTCATTCACACTAACATATTGGTTATAATCAATAAACCAACTTTTTCAAGCTAAGAAACTCTTCTTCAGATTAGATGGTGAACCAGATCCTGAGACTTAGTGTGTTTTCAACAAGCAAAATAATGCCAGTGACCATGCAGCTCAAGGCCACGAGACGGTCTTCATTTCAAAGCTGTCCCTCATCCAAGTACCCGTCAGATGATGCGTCCTTGCTGATGGCTGAGCAAACACAATCAGCTGGGACAGAAGCAGCAGTGGTCAACAGAGCACAAGAAACAAGATCAAGTCCAGCCTAACTAACTGGATGTAACATGACAGGTACTCTCAATGAATGCTACTTCCTATAGTCAGTCAGAAGCTGGGGCTTTCACTCACTGACCCCCAGATCAGAGATACCTGTGGGACAGTTAAGGGCAGCACTGGAACAATCCAGACAGCAAAACTCTTAAGTCTCGGGTCTCTCATCATCACACTTGGAAAGGCCCCATGGGCCTGGGCCCTGCTTTCTCCATCTTCAGATTCCTCTGTAACATGTCATTTTCACATTTCCATTTACAAAGCAGGGAAAAAGAGGAAAACATTTGGGAAGTTCGGGTTGCTGTACAGAAATACACTGAATGAGGATTTAAGACCTCCTCTCCCTTGCCTCAGCACCAGCATAAATGCAGGGACAAACAAGTCAGTTTCCTCATACATGGCATGAGATAATTCGTCATCTTGTCCAATCATGTAAGACCAAAGTATTCCTTCCTTTCTAAAATGCCCGAGACCTGAGCAGTTACACAGATTGCTGCCAGACAGAAGGGAAGGGTGTGCTCCCAAGTCTCTCTTTAGAGGTTAGAAGACACATTTTAATAAACAATGGTTGGATTCTAACTTAGTTCCTTTTTTAAAAGATTTACAAAACCCAGTAAACTACTACCTAACAGTTTTATTTTTAAAAATTGCTTTTATTTTATTTTAATTTCTTAAGAGAGCGGGGAAGGGAATGAGAAAGGAAGAGAGAAACACTGATCAGCTGCCTCTCACACATGCCCTGACCTGGAATGGAACACACAACCCAGGCATGTGCCCTGACCAGGAATAAAACCTCTGACCTTTCACTCTGCAAGACAAAATCCAACCAACTGAGCAACCCAGCCAGGACTACCAAAAATTTTCAAACGTTATACATACACACACACACACATAATATATGTGTATGTGCATATATAAAAAACCTGAATTACCCAAAGACACCCCCCAACCGTGTTCCAGGGTTAATCTCAGATCTCCTGACCATGACTTTGCCAGGGCCTACAGGCACACTAAAGGTAAACTTCCAGAAACCTGAAAGTACAAAAAGAAGAGAAATTACATGCTACAACACATCTAAAGGCTCAAATATTAAGAAGCCATTAAGAAGCTGAACTTCACCTGCTCGGCTGCCATCACCTCGAGAGTAAAAGGATCAAAACAGAGAGAGGCAGCTAGGAACACAACAGAGACGGAAACACCACCTAGCACAGGCTGCCATCGCCGTCAACTACGCATGACCGCGCCAGCTTAAGAAGCATCTGAAGACTCTACTAATCTCAGGAACACAAGGTTTCTTCGGAAAGAAAGCTGCCTCGAGCCTTCCCTGATCTTTACCTCTGCCTTCTCCCAAAGCAGCACAGCCGCGGCAGCTAGAAGGGGGAAAACCACCTTTTAAAAACCTTCGTCCCTCCACCCCAGGCAGAAAAGAGGAGAACCTTACACATACTCCTCGCTCATTTTTAGTTCTAGCTAGACAGCTGTTAAACACAAGATATTTTTAAATCCAGTTAAGTACTTGGGTACCTATATTAAATTGCAGCGTAACACTTAAAATTATCCAGTGAGGCAATCATTTGGCTTTGTGATTCCAATTAAAACACTGTATATTTACGGGAATTTTCCATTACAGAATGCCCAAAAGGCAAGATATTCATCTGACCAGACACTTAAAAGTGAAGCATTAAGCAAATTTTTAACTGTTCAAGAGAGGTTATAAAATTTAATAATGCAAAAACAGTAACCCTTCATTAAAAGGATATTTATGTACAATTGCAAATAAATACACCATTGTGGAGCTCATAATTAGTTTTACTTCTTCCATATCTACTGTGCAAAAGTGGTTAAAATTTGCATCTCAGTTCTCTATCAAATTAAAATAATCTGGCCCCGGCAGGATGGCTCAGCTGGTCGGCGCGTCATCCCATACACACACACCAAGGTTGCAGGTTCAGCCCTGGCCAGGGCACATACCTTTGCTGTGGGCTGAATCTCCAGTTGGGGCACTATGGAGGCTGTAACAGACTGATTTTTCCCACACTGAAGCTTCTACCCCCTCAAATCAATAAACATATCCTTGGGCGAGGATTAAAAAAAGGAAAGGGTCCGGAAAATTTCACTGTCCAAAGTGTTACACACTATCCTGAATCCCCACCAATACAATTAGAAACACTAAGATCTGCTCACTGCAGGGAAAAACTCAGGCAGAAGATACAATTCTCACAAACCAGTAATAAGGATACTGGAAACTTCCAAATGCACTAGAGATCAAATAGTAAGTCAATGAATAAATAAAAGGAGCTAACATTTTTACTTCTCAAACAAGCAAAGTGTTCCAAACCAGACAGAGTGCCCTCAATAATAAAGGTATGGATAAAGCAGATTTCTATGGCCCTGTACCAGAAAGCTCTGAGTAGTTTTCCGCGATTACAGAAAAAGTAATAAAAATCAGTAGCGACATTCACTGAACTTATCCCATGCTGAACGCTGTCCCAGTACCCCCATATTTACACCCACAAAAGCACTATGAGTTAGGCAGCACCATCACAGCACTCACTGTTTTACCCAGAAAGGAACTGCGGGTCAGGGGCTCCACGATGGCCCTAAGTGTGGTTTCCCTGCATTCACAGGGTCCCACCGAAGCTGCTCGGCAGGAACACCAACCAGGCTGTCTCCTTGTCACCACTCTGAGCTGGGCCTCAAAGAAAGAGGGGAGCCCTGCCTTGTGTGGCACCAAGACTGAGCGCTGGCCTGTGAGCCAAAATGTCGCCAGTTCAATTCCCAGTCAGGGCACAATGGCTGGGCTGCAGGCCAGTTCCCAGCAGGGGACACACAAGAGGCAACCATACATTGATATTTCTCTCCCTAACCCTTCCCCTCTAAAGATAAATAAATAAAAAAATTTTAAAAAGCTCATGAAAATATCCTGTGGAACAACACAAGACTAGAAGTGTGCACAAGCTGGCCCCAAGCTCCACCTAGGGCAGCACCCTGTGACCACCCCCCCCAGGCTCCAGTCCTGCCCCCACTGCCTGCCCTCCTAGCAGCATTACAGCCTCACTGATCAACTCAACTTCCATTTCTCAAATGTCACCTCAAGTCTGAGTGGACAATGGAACATAGACAGACAGAGGAGCAGACTAAGGACAGAAAGGCAGACTGCACCCAACAGACTTACTGCTAGCTAGGCTAAGGAATCTGGACTTGAAAACAGATAACAGGATGTCAGAAAAGCTGTGCCAGGAGTGACACGACTCCAGCTGTGGTTTTAGTTATAGCAATGAACACTCTGGATTATCTGGATTCAATTTTGCACTGACTATCTAGCTACTGTGTGGCTTTGGGTAATTAAATCCATGTCTCCCCTCCCACCTGCAGAATGGGTTATTAACAATATATGAACCTCGAGATTATTACAAAAATTAAAGAGTTAATCTTTGAAATATTATCTAGCACATGGTAAGTGCTAAATGTTCTATTACTTAAGTTTATCATAATAGAACCGATGTATAAAACGGATTGGGAAAGGGGAAACGACAAGCTCAGATTAATTGGGGGCTTTTATTTCAGCAGTCCAAGCAAAAGATTAAGAGAGCCATTTGGAGATTAATGTTGAGAACGGAAAGGAAGGAGCCATATGAACACACACTGTGAGGAGAATGGAAAGGACTGGAAAACTTGTTTAAATATGGAAGATGAGAGACAACCTGATTCAAAAATGACTCAGAAGTCTGGAGCCTAGGTGGGTTAGGAAACTAATGATGACGATCAGAAATTCAGAAAAGGGCACCAAGTTGAATGATGACATCTCCTTAAATGCACTGTGATTTAAACTTGAAAGACTGCCTCTGAGTATAGACTGCTATAGCTCAGCAGTTTCCATTTTATCAAGCATATATGGCAGTTAGCATTTTACTGAATACATAAAGGAAAAAGGTACAAAAACAATAAAAGGGAAAACAAAGAGTGTGGCACAGAAAAAGAAACCTGCCCAGGGAACAGAAGCCCTGGGTTCTGGTCCCGCTGAGAAGTGAACCACAGGACATTGGGGAAACACGCCACCTGTCCGAATAAGCCTGCCCCGTCACAGAGGGAGGGAGGGGGTGCCCCTCTGCATCTGGGGCCTCCTCACGTCATATACGACCACTTTCCTCTCTCTGTCTCCAAGTCACTGGTTTGGGGAGCCTTTATTTTTTGACGAGTATAACCAAACTGTGCTCTGCATGCTCGAGCAGGGGGGAAAAGTTTACCACACCCGAATAACCATCTCCAATCACTTTAAGCTTTGACATTATCACTTTTTTTGTGTGAAGATCTAACTGGCTTCATTAAGTGATTCATGAATAGGACAGCATGCCATCCACCAACCAGAAGGGCGCTCCCTGATACCCTGAGGGCCTGACATACCACAATCAGGATGACAAGGCAGTCCCAAAGGCAAGGACACTGCGCATCTCCTCATGAGACCAGCGTCACCTCCCTCTCTCTATGCGAGAGGCACCTGTCCCAATATACTCAAAGCCCGTCACCTTCTTCAACACCGGCGCCTCTGTCAGCACCCCATTTCCTTCGAAGTCCTCTAGGTTTCCAGGAGCACGTCATCTCCCAGCTGTTTCAGATACAACCCTTCGGAATCCCTGTATGACACGGTAACTAGATACGGCATCCCAGGGAACAACATTACAAAAAAGTTCACCACTGGAACAACTGATATTTTCCATTAACACTATGAGTATATTCACAATTACTTAAAAAGAGAAAACAATCTTTAAAAGTTGTATTTACAACATCAATACCTGAAAACAGGAAGTCGTAACTTCAAAATCTGTCAAACTTCTCTGCCTCACTTTGTACAGGTTCATGACATCAAGCGACCTCCATAAGCCTTCCAAACCACCACTATAAGAGGGCCCGCCACACCTGCGCACCACTCAAACAGAACCTAGTTATTATTCAGAGTGAACTACTGGACAGCACGTCCCGTAACACGAGACACCACCTGAGACTGTTTAGGGACTCAAACCTGTACGCAAGGACTGAGGGATAATTCGAGGAGATAACCTCACTGTATACTGACATGTACAATACATAATTTTATAAAATTCCAAATATAGTCATAAGGCTAACATACTCGGGTATTTTTAACACAGAAAATACTTATTTTTCTAGCTGAAGGACACCAAAATATGGATACGTAACATTTCTCTCTACCTCCCACCTAAAAAGATATTTTACTTTTCCTTTCTTAAAAAAGGGGTTTAATTGTGTTTAAGGGCCATGTAACATCACGTCAGTCTCAGGGGAACCACGCGCCGCTCTGGCCTGCTCTCTGTCCCGTCGCTCGAGATCACTGCTGTGCTCCAGACCCCGCGCGGTCCCAAACAGCAGCCAGGAGTCACAGGAGACCACTGAGAGCAAGAAATGCAGCCACCTGGGACTGAGATGTGCTATGAATGTAACACAAGATTTCAAGAATTTGGTGTCCAAGAAAGTAAAATAGTTCATTAATAATTTTTAATTTTGAAATAATGTATTTTGGATATACTGGAAAATACAATGTATCACTGAAATTATGTGACTTTCTCTTTCCTGGTTTTTTAAACTGTGACTCCCGGAAATGCTAAGTAGAAGTGGCTTGTATTTCTACTGAACAGTGCTGCACTAAAGAAAGTCCTTAGCACTAAGGACAAATGGGAACATATCGGGCAGCGTCTCCGGCAGCCTGCAGTTCGTACTTCATTGCCAGGGGCGGTAGGAACCCTAAGACAATAAGCAAGTAAACTCAGTAAGATTAGAGAAACAGTGTTCTGAAGAAAATAAGACAGGGAAAAGGGAAAGTGGGCGGGGAGGGGCGACAGCTGTCTTCCTCTTCCCGCAGCCACAGAAAAGCCGCCAGGTTTCCACCCAAGTACAAACTCACACAGGCCGGCAGTGGCTGTCTGCAACAGGCTCTGTTAAGAGACTCCAAGGCTAACTCGAACCTCAGCTGGAAAGCACAGCAGGACGTAGTAGCCGTGTGGGCCCAGGGCTGGAGAGCGGGCAGGAGTGCCCAACGTGACCCTGTTCTAACAAGGGCATCTCCCTGCCCATCCACTCATGCTAGAAACCTGAGTCTTATCCACTCTTTCACTTCCCCTTCCCTTCTCTCTCTCTCTCTCTCTCACAAACATGCACACGCACACGCACATGCTCTAACTACATTCTGTGACTTTGGCCTCAGGAATGTTTCCTAACTCCACCTGTTTATTTCCATACTCTTTGTGTCAAGATCATAATTCAGGAGAAAGTGGTGAGGAGGGATTCTATAGTAACTGCTCCTTATCCAGTCTCTGTACCTTTAGTTTATTCTGCCAAAATTAACTTCCTTCAAAATTTAAGTTTCAGAATCACCAACACTCTACAACAGCCAGGGTTTCCGGTTTCAGTGTTCACAGCTCTCACCTCACCCCACACCATCCTCTCCCCCGTCCCTGTACAATACATCCTTCCGCTCAGCGCCACAGCGGAACTGTCCCATCTAGAATATTGTCCCCACTCCTTTCTGCACCTAGAAATCTTGACCTCCGCCTTCAAGACCCAGATCTACCGCCGCCTTCTCTAGGAGACCTCCCCAGCATCTCGGGAGAGAACTGCTGCCCAGCCCTGCGCCCGGCCATCCGAGTGAGGGGACTCCTCGGGAGCAGCTTCGTCTCACTCATCTCCTCTATGCCAGCATGCAGGCACGCAGCAAGTATTTATTCAATGAGTGAGCGGACGAACAGGTATCAGACATCAAGGTCCCCACCTCAGTTTACAGAGGGGCAGCTGCAATCCAGAAAGTTTAAATCACTTGTCCAAAAAGGTTAGTGGCAAAATCAAGACTGAAACACTTTCCTATTTCACAGCACAACATGGGATCTTCGGTCCTGGTAAAAAGGTCCTACAGTAGGTTCGTTTGTCATCTTCCAATCACTTGGTATCTCTCCCAGTTTGGGGGAACCGTAGAAGACAAAAAAAGCCGTGTCGTGTCCCTACTATAAAAGCCAAACTAACAAAAAGTCACTCTTCCTCACTAATCGATAACGAGGGATTTGCCAGAGACCGAAGTTTTGAACAGTCACAAACGTTCACGCTCCGAGGTCAGAATCCTGCCGGCGCAGGGACAGTGCGAGCACACCCGCCGTGGGTCCATGAAGGCCATGCAGCAATTCACGGCCACGTGCCAGGAGGGGCATGCTACCCAGACTTTGCCCAAGGCTCCACCCTGGCTGTATCCTATGCTGCCTGCCACTTTGGTTCCCACTTAATTTTTCTATCCTAATCTCCAGCTTTCCAATCAATTCTGTGGGTTAACTTATAGCCTTCCATTAAATTCACTGTCTGCCCAAGTTAGCCAAAGATGACTTTCTGTTGTCTGCACACAAAAACTTTGTCACACATAAATAAACAACAAGTGAGCCCCCCCTGCCCCCCGAAAACCAGGATCATGAGGGAGGGGAATAATTTTGTAGAAACATGGGGAAATGAGAAAAGAACAATAAAAGACACAATTATGCAGGATAAATCAATGTCTGATGGGTGTTTAAAGTGGCCACACTAGTCACATGGTCGACACTGCTTACCAATAACCAAAGGCACTTCTCTTTCCTGCCTGAGGCAACAAGTCATTTCCCAGGCTGCCTGGCAACCAGCACGGCTACAGACTAGGACCCGGCCAATGGAGTATCAACAGAAGTGGTCGGTGCTCTGTGTGTGGTGCTAGCAGGCCCGACCCGTAAAAATCTCCCATGTGTAAACCTCCATGCTCTCCACCAATCTAATGACTGAATGCCAAAACCAGGGTGACCTTCAGACACCATATGTTTGTCAACTATGCGAAGTGCCCACAGTGTGACCCCTGGACAAGTAACTGGAGAGAGCAGAGCAGTCACCCCCTGGTCTGACATTCACTGGGCTAGTACATGAGCATGGAAATAAACTTTGGACTTAAACCACTGAAATGTTGGGTATGTGTATTATATCCGTTAGCCTACCATAATGAATACAGAAATTAGTATCAACCTGAAATGGTTGGTAAACACTTACGAGAAATGTTATTTCCCAGTCTGAAAACACTGATCAGATGTATGCCGATTAGCCTTAATAAGGATCTGGACCAATACAAAATTATCTCCCAAACTTTAAAAAGTGTGTTTGCAGTTTTGAAAGGGTAAAGTTTTTCTTAAAGAACAGGTACATAAGAGTAGAGGCAGGAGTAAGAAAACTGATATGAATTATCAAATTAAATAATCCCTATTTTATATATATTTCCATCAGTTCCATATATGAATTCAGAGAAACTCAGCATACAAATTTTTTTCCAAAATAAATCATGACCTATACTAGAAGCATGTTAAACTTTGCTACATCCTACAAATTTTCATTATAAAAATTGCTACCTACTAAATATTTAGCTCATGTAGGAAGCTTTTATAAATACAGATGACATACACCTGAAAGTAATATAAAATATTTGCTATAAACTGTCTTTGAAAAATAAAATTTGAAAAAATTAGAACATGATAAAGCCAAAAAAATACAGATGACATCCCAACCTCTACAGATTTGGACTCAAATATATTAAGTCTGAAATTGGGGAACAGACATCAGTATTTTTCAAAGAATTCTGAGGTGACTGGATTATGTGGGTCCCTCCACTAAAACAAGAACTTGATTAAAAATTTTAAGACTCAAAATAGTTATTATATAGCACAAAGTACTTTAATAAGTGGCATGAAAGTACAATTTTAAAAATGTACAATGTTAACTCATCAACTGACAGGGAGGCTTCTACTAAAATCCTTTTAAAACTATTTTACATTAATGTGTGAGACACAACCTCAACAGCTGTTCAACCCTATTCTTAGCATTTTGAGGAACCAAGTCAAACAAGGGGGTCACATGTAAAGACATATGATCAAAAATACAGATTTTTTTAAAAGTATTGCTAGAAGAGAATATTTGGACAGAGGGAAAAGTCCAACTCTTAACAACTCTGACTCCTACTAACTAACACTTCTGAAGAAGGGGTCTGGGAAATAGGTGCCGCTTTCGCCGTCTAATTTATACACGCACACATTATTGTGTTTCACTTTACCGGGTGTCACAGATGTTACGTTTTTGGGTGATGCTTCCTTTATTGAGGTGGTCTGGAACCCAACCCACAGTTAACTCCAAGGTATACCTATATATACCTTTACAATCATTTCAATGCACATTTTAAAAATCACTACACGCAATTTACATTTACCAGAAAACACCAACAATAATACACCTTTGAAAGCACACTAGGTTTCCCACCTGGAAGCAAAGATCCTCACTCACCTCCACCTTCTGGACTTACCACAGTGCCCCAACACTGGAAGACAGAAACTACCCACTCCAACAATCCGTCACTCTGCTGCCACTCCAGGCAAGCTTTCCTGTCTAGCTCTGAAGCTGAGCCATCCTTTCAAGTGGAGTGGTGGGCAAGGTCTTAAGGAGGGACTGGCCAGCTATTTCTTAGGCCAGAGTGTGCGTATTTTAGGAGCGTACTGTCTGCTGTAATTGAGCAAGTCTACCCTTGTAGCACAAAAGCAGCCAAACGATACATATAAACCAAGGAGTGTAGCTGTGTATGTATAAAAAGAGGTGGTGAGCTGGATTGGAGTCGTGAGGCTTCTGAGGCTGCAAGGTTAGTCTGAGGCACCCGGAAATTATCATTCATGTATATATGAGAACACATCTCCAGACACACACATATATTTACATATGACGTATCTCTATATACAACATTATACATTGATATATTCATTTCTGTAGCACTTGTGTCTGTCATCATCTCTCTCACGCCACTTTAAGGCCCTTAAGGACAGAACTGCTGCTTCGTGCACTGACAAACCATTAAGTGAATGGGCATGTAATGACCCTCAAGACATACTGCTTGACTCAACTTACTCACATCAGGAGACTTTAACACAGACTAACAGAGAGGAGGGGAGTACAAAAAAAAAGCAAACAAACTTTCTCCTAATAGGAGAGCAGAAAGGCCACAAAGTTATGCTTCTACAGTCAGGTGCTAAGTGCCGTTCCCTCCTCTCCCAAGCCATGACTGTCCCCGGGAGGCGGACAAGTGCTAAGGATAAGGAAGACGGTGATGCTAATACCAAGGGGGCAGAACACGTAGTCTAGGAAGAGCTGCAGACCCCAGAATCACTGAGGGAGCCCTCGGAGCTGACCTCCTGCCACCAGTCCTGGAGGCTGTGCTCCGCAGCGGGAAGGAGGGGTGGGAGCCAGGTCTCACCAGTGTGGGTGCCTGCAGCGCCCCGAGCAGACAATAGGCACTGTTTAAGTATCGCATCCAAAAGTCCAGCCTCAGCTCTAATTCGCAGTGTGACCCTTCGCCTTCTCTCCAAGGCTCAGCTGCCCTTCTGTGGAGTGGGGGTGAGAAACCATCCCAGGACCGAGGGGAGGCTCGCCTGAGCTGACACATCCGACCACTCTTCAGGGACTCTTAACCACACAAACTCGAAGATGAAGGGTCTGAAAGCTGTCTTCATGCTGTGGACTCCAAACGTCAGGACAACAGTATTTCAACAGCTTGAACGTAGTGCCAATTTTCCCATTAACCATGTTAATGAATAAAAAGAGTCAATTAAAATCTGTTTTTTTAATTTCCCCCACGGCCCTAAATAGACAATTGTCATTTTCAGTTTTTGAAAAATGCAACTTGTTAGCTTCGTTTTCTCAGTGGCACCCACTGCTGGTATTTAATAATAATGGCTTTAGTTCAATGTGTTTCAGAAAAACGGGAATTTCAGAAACAATTACAATACACAGGAGATGGTTCAAGTAAGACAATGCAGTGTAATCCACTTTATGCAAAATGAGTGAATTGAGAGACCTACAGCTCAGTTTTTCAAACTTTTTCAAACTTTCAGTTAAACAATGTTCTTCCACGTTCACTACTGAGAAACATGAAGGGTATGTATGGTTCTCTAGCAAGGACTTCCATCAACTAAATGTTCCTGCACATTATCCCACTGTTTTGCCTCCTAAAGCCTCTGGCATTTTGGTAGCAAACTCTACTCACTTTTGTAAAAGCAGGAAAGCCCACCGTGGCCAGGTGGATCGGTTGGTTGGAGCACCATCCTATACGCCAAAAAGTTGCAAGTTTGATCCCGGCCAGGGGCACATACCCAGGTTTGGGTTGGATCCCTGGTCAGGGTGAGTGCAGGAGGCAATTGATTGATGTTTCTCACACCAGTGTTTCTCTCTCTCTCTCAATGGTCTATATCCTTAGGTGAGGGTTTAAAAAACAGTAATGATAATAAATAAAAAAATAAAAGCAGGAAAGCCCTGATCCCCAAATGAGTAACGAGAACGATGAGAGTGCTAATCCTGAGAACGGGGCGCTGCCCTCCACCTTTCCCTTGGCTCTGTGACGAGATAGACAGCAATTACACGTGAACACGCTTTTATATGCAGCTTCCTGAGTTTTCATGGGAACTGCCATTCCTCTCATCCAACCAGGAAAAACACTAAGTTGTTCATGACACAAGAACAGACTTGCAAGAGCCTGTGCATGACAGTGACTGGCACTAGAAACCAGAGTATCCCAGAGATGTGTGGTCATTTGAAAGAAGTCCAATGAAACTGAAGTAAAGCACTCCCTTGGAGGAACATCTTTGACCTTCTAGAAAAAACTGTACTTTCCTCAACAACACACTTTTTAAGATATTTATGGTATAGCTGCATCCATCAGAGTGTAAGCACCGTGACAGCAAGGATTCAGTCTTGTGCACGATTATACACACAGACCCAGAGAAAATGCTCGGCATAATGAATGCTCAACAAATATTTGTTCTTTATCTCATATAATACCTCATCATGACCTTAAACGACCTGACATCTAGCAGAATATCCCTTAGTTACTAACCAAGCATAAACGGCCCCACTGTTTCCAGATATGGATTCTATAAGTTGTATAAATTTAATACATTGCTTTGGTTTCCCTATCTTTATTTTTTCTCCTTCTGCAAGGACAGGTGAGGCTGATGCTCTAACTCTCTAATAGTATTAGAGTTCCCTTACGAAAGAGACAACATCAAGTGAGTGAGCAGATTTAAAGGAACACAGGGGAGGAAGCACGGAGGAAGCACAGAGGAAGCCCACAGGCACGGACTGCGGAGCCACACTACCAGGCTTGCGCTTCGCCCCGCCACTTCCCAGGACCCGCAGGCTCCTTTCCTTGCTTCCTTCGCCCCAGCTCCCTCGAGAGTAATGCTGCCCTGCCCCGCAGCTCCCCCGCCCTCTCCAGGGAAGCCCTGGCCTGGCCTCTACTCTGTCTTCCTTTCATGGCAAAGTCGGACCAACACCCATACCTCACTCTCCGTTTCTGAACGTTCTGCAATCTGGCATTTCTATTCAGGGGCTCTACATATTTTATGTGGGGGCAAATTTATCTCCACCCCCCAAAAAAAGAATGCCTTTGCCTGACTTCCCTTTTCTCCTAACAATGCTCTCCCACTCACCCAGACTTGACGTGCCCCACCCTACACGGCTGACCCCTCTCCAGGCTGTGCCCAGGGTTCCTTAGGAAATTCTTTCAGATCCCTCTTCACTGTCCTTCTGGCTCGTAACTCTTCCCAGACGGTAAGCTCCAGAAGAACAGAGGCAGATTCTGGTATTTCCACTGGTTTGCCTACTCCAAACAGTGACTGAAGGGTTCTATGCTTAGGCTCAACGAGCATTTGTCGAATAAATTACTATGTGCTTGGCGTACTATAATCACCTCCTAAAAAGCTTCCCTGGCTCCAGATTCCTAAGACTACAGTCTGTCCTGACGTTATTAATCTTTCTTAAAATGCTTCCTTCATACAACTTGTCTGCTCGGACGCACTCTTTCATATAGTCAAGTAACCACTGGTTACCGAGTACGACAGACAGTCTTATGGAAGGAAGGAAGAATCGGGGCACAATTCCAAAAACAAGTCCTCTCCAGCTCTTCAAAATGTTACAAAAAGCTATTAAAGCTACTAAGCGATTTTAGTGAGCTTGCAGAATACAAGATCAGTGTACAAAAATCAGTTGTATTTACTTCTATGTACTAGCAACGACAATCAGAAACGGAAATTTAAAAACCAGTATAGCAGTATAAAAATATAAAATAGGTATGAAGGTATTTGACAAAAGAGGTGAAAGACGAGTATTTAAGAAGTTTTCTTTTTATCCTCACTCGAGGACTTGTCTACTGAATTTTGGAGAGCGGGGAAAGGAGGCAGAGAAACATGCGTCGGTGCCTCTTTCATGTACCATGACAGTGGGCTAACCCTCAACCTGGGCATGTACCTGACTGGGAATCAAACCTGCAACCTTTCAGTTTACAGGACAACACTCCAACCAACGGAGCCACATCAGCCAGGGCCAAAAAGTTTTTAGTTAAAAACGTTAAAGAAAAATCTAAACAGGAGAGATATACTATGTGTCCACCAGATGCATGACTCTTTAAAAAATCAATATTAAGCCCTGGCTGGTGTGGCACAGTGGATTGAGTGCAGGCCTGCGATGCAAGGGGTCAGTGGTTTGATTCCCAGTAGGGGCATATGCCTGGGTTGCAGGCCAAGTCCCCATTAGGAGGTACACAAGAGGCAACCACACACTGATGCTTCTCTCCCTCCCTTCTTCTCTAAAAATAAAAAATAAAATCTATAAAAAAAGTTAAAAAAATCAGTATTAACATGTCAATTCCTCCCAAATTATCTATAGATTCAAGGCCCCTTGTAGCACAGGCATTCCCCACGAGGAGTGTTCTAGGAGCCCATGTGTGCCAGTGCGCCAGCTGGCACTGTTGTGAGAGGCTGCGTTTGGCTGCAGTGAAATTTTTTAAGAGACTCTTTTGATGTATTTGCCTTTCATGATGAGTGACTCATGAACACACCTGCCCACAATGTGCTGAGTGGTCAGCAGTTTTTGACCAAAAACAGCATGACCCTGCCCACCTATGCCCTACCCTCCCTATTAACTGTATCCTGCCAGGTGACTTTTTGTTTCCCTGGATGAAAAATGTCCTCAAAGAGAAACAGTTTGTCGATGTGGGAAAGGTGAAACAAAAAAACAATAGAAACACTAAATGCCACCAAAATTAATGAGCTCAAAACTGTTTTGAGCAGTGGAAAAAATGTCTTGATAGGTGTATTGCATCATATGGAAAGTACTTTGAAGGTGACTGAAGTTTAAACATGTAAGAATAAACACACAATTTCTTATAAGTAAATTCCATTTTTTTGGCCCCCTCTCATTTAAGGCTATAGTAATAAAGACAGTATCATGCTGGAATCAACACACACAAATAGATTAATGGAACAGAATACAAAGTCCCGAAATGGATCCGTACACACATGGAAGACTGATTTTCAACAAAGACAAAATTTGTTCTAAGGACTTACTCTTTCTCCAAATGGTTCTAGATAACTAGATATTTGCCACACACAAAAAAAGTGATCTTTTAGTTATACCCTGCAACACCATTTACAAATATTAACTCCAAAACGATGATACAGTTCAATGTAATATCCAGAACTATAAAATCTGGAGGAAAAAGTAACTACAGGAAATCTTTCAGACCTTGGGACAATTGGGCAAAAGTGTTCCCAAAAGCATGATCCATAAAGAACATCAATAAACTGGACTTTGAAAAAATTGAAAACATCTGTTATTCAATACACTTGTAAGAGAATAAAAAGATAAGCCACACAGTAAAAGAAAATCTTTGCAAAGCATCTACCTCACAAAGGACTTTTGTATCCAAAAGCAGGTAAGTATTTCTCAAAGTCTAAACATGAGAAGGAAAAAAAATAGTTGGGCAAATATTTGAACACACCCCCGAAGATGACTTACAGAGGGCAAACAAGCACATTCCAAGATGCTGAATATCATCATCACTAGGAAATGCAATGAGATATCACTGCACATCTATTAGAATGGCTGAAGTTAAAAAGGCTGACCACATACACCAACTATGAGAAGGCAGGGAGAAACTAAAACTCTTCTGTAGGGCAGGTAGAAGTGAAAAGTAGCACAACCACTTTAGAAAATAATTCCACAGCTTCTTAAAAAGTGAAGCATACACCTACCATATGGTCCAGTCATTCCACTATTAGGTGTTTACCCAAGACAAATAAAAACTCATCCACATAAAGACTTGTATATTAATATTCACAGCAACTCTGTAACAACTAAAAACTGTAAACAACCCCATTCTTTCAACAAATGAGTGAATAAACCATGGTATATCCACACAATGGAATACTGCTCAGTAATAAAAGAAATGAATTATAGTATGTGCTACAACATGGGTGAATCTCAAAGTGATTATGCTGAATGAAAACAACCAGGAAAAAAAAGCCACATATTATATTATACGATTCCAATTATGTGAAACTCTAGAAAAGGTGAAGTAATGTATACTTACAGAAAGCAGATCAGTAGTCACTGAGGGATTGGGTGGAGAGGAGTAACAGGAAGCAAAATTACAAAGAAGCACAAAGAAATTTGGGGAGGGAGTAGTTATGTTGATTATTCTGATTGTGGTGAAAACCTTCATATGTGTTATGTGCAAAATTCACCGAATCACGCACTTTAAATATGTCAACTTATCATATGCCAATCATAATACAATAAAGCTGACTGAAAATTTGTAATCCACCCAAAACTTGACCTTCTGGAGATATACCCACCCACCCCAAATAGCTGCTTCTCCTACAGCGGATTTCATCTCCTGTGATGGCAACTCAAACCTTCCAGTTGCTTAGACCAAATTATCTTGAAATTATTCAATATAGTCTTTTCATATTTTAAAAATTGAAGAAATGCCTCTTAAAATTTATGAACAACCCTGGCTGGTGTGGCTCAGTGGACTGAGTCCTGGCCTGCGAATCAAAGGGTCACTGATTCAATTCCCAGTCAGGGCACATGCCTGGGTTGTGGGCCAGGTCCGCAGTAGGGGGCGTGAGAGAGGCAACCACACAGTGATGTTTCTCTCCTTCTCTTTCTCCTTCCCTTTCCCTCTCCAAAAATAAATAAATAACATTTGTTTTATGAATAAATAAAACTTACGAGTACTCATGGAAGGCATGTTGTTTTAAAAACACTATAAAACACTGCTATAAATAATTTTTAAATTACCCACTTTTTACAAGAAAAGCTTCAAAGTCTATGTTCTCCACTCTTCATGGCCCTTAACAACACAGCTCCCTTCACCATCGATCTCAGCAAACTAAGTTTTCTACAGAGGCCTCCACCTCGCCTGGTGCAGCATCTTCCACAACCTGCAGCCTTCCAGAATCCCCTGTCAAAACCCGACCCCCAAACCATGTAAAATACCACTCTCACGAGAATCTTTACCTAGTCCCAACCCAAAAAGGCCCCTCTTCTGAATTTCCACCTCTCCCTTAGCACAGATATTCCACAACGTGATACAGTTAAGAAACATCTTATCCACCTCCACTGAATTATAAACGTCCTAAGTGCAGGAGTCAATGGCCTTTTGACTAAGGCCACTGAACTAATTCCATACATTTGTTTTAGAATATTTCTTAAGTATACATAGCTAGGAAAATAAAAGTAATGATCAAATGTTAAAGTTTAACTTTTGTTTTCATTATTCACAAGGCTGCAAGACAGTCCAATTAGCTTTATCTGCTAGGCCCTTGAATAAAAGAGAGAACAATTAAACTTTTAGAAACCTTGATGCAAACATCTAAATTCACATGGATTATTTTGGTGCTATACTGTGTTCTAGTGCTTTAAGGCCAAGAGAAAGGGCTGACGGGAAGTTAAAAAGTCTTCACCAATAGACACAAAAAGTGAAGAGAACTGACTGCCACAAAATCAAGTGAAGAAAAGCCAAAGAGGAGAGCTAGAACAGTAACACAGCAGTTCTTGTTTTAAAGGAATGACACCAGCCCAAGTGGCGGCCTGGGCACTGAAGCATCTGGAAGATGGGAGCCTTCATCATCATGACCACCTGCCGTGCTGGACAACTAAATAATACCAGAAATGTGACTGCTGTTCCATTATCACCTACTCTTCCCACTGAAACATTATTCCTTCCTATTACTCTCAGCTATTTGAATCCTAAACCACATTTAAAATCTTCTCACAGGTTCTGTGGGCTTCCTCTTTAAGCCTTTCCCATGCCCATATCCTCAAAACACTTTGGTAGCTTTCTTCCCAGCCACTCTTCCAGATAAATTCTTATGGCACTTTCTGTATACTTGTCTTACATTCTTACTTAACTTTGCACGTATTTATTGTTCACCTCGTACGTTCCTTGAACAAAAGCACTGAGCTTTTTACTTCCTACAGAATCTCCCACCTAACAGTACCCACTACAGACCTACAATAAACCCAAGATAAGAAAGTACAAGCAATAGTTAAAACACCTGATTAAATTTGAAAAGTAGTAATAGCAGAAGGTGGTGAATAACAACTAAATGAACAGAGAAGATCATGAACACTGTTTCAAGTTTATGCTCCTATTTGCTAGATCACACAAGCAATACAAGATAAATTCTGCCCAAAAGCTTGCACAAATTTGTTAAAAACAAAATGTACCTTTATAAAAGGTCAAAATCTTGAGAAAAATCAAATATGCCATTTTATGCAATGGTATTATTTCTAACCTGGGGGAAAAAAGATCAATTTTACTGAGCAAAGTTTGTAAAAGCCTGTACATTGTGCAGCTCAGTTATATTTTAAGAGACAAAGCTAAAGTGTTTCCCTTTTATGTTATAAAGTACTTAATTAGGTAAAGATTTTATACAACTTAACTTCTACAATATAATACACATATTCTGGTTACAGGTATTTAACAGAGCAATTAAATCCTTATTTCCACTTCTGTTCTAAAATCCGCCTGCCCGCAGTGAGTGGGAACTGCTGCAGATCATTAAACACTCATTTATCAATGTCTCTCACCAGGCAACACAATGCAGCAGAACAGAACACGGGAAACCATCCTGAACCCCAGCAACAGCGGCTAATTAGCATAGCCTACCACTAAACCTACACCATATGATTGGAACTGTTAGTCGGAATGCTAGCCAATCAAACTAGGTTATGCAAATAGCCTATTTTAGTTGCCAGGGCAGGGCTAATTCCAATTGTCCAATAGGAAAACAAGCAATAAACAAGAAATGAAATTGAGCTTTGTCACATTTTCAAGTCGCTGTTAACGCTTTCAGGTTTAGAGCAAAATTAACAGCAACTGTAAAGGATGGGACTCATACTCTACTTTTCAATCCAAAAGATATCCGATGGTAACACACACAGAATACACTTAAAGTCAAGCATTTGTTGTAATTTTAACTTTTTACTATATAGATATGTTTTACTAACAGAAGCTGCTATCAACATTCAACTCTTTCCCCCAACGACTCAAAAGGAAGCATTCTGTAAATGTCTTTCTATGCATTCAAATAGATTCTCAAACATTACATTATAGACAAATCCCACAAAGCATTTTTACTCTACTATGAAAAGACTAAATAAAAGGTGGGCGTACGAGAACACAGGGCTCACTGGGAGTCTCAAGCTTTATCAGGCCGAAGAGAAACAACATTTTGGTTTTCTATTATGATGTATGTTAACATATAATTTCAAAAATAATTTAGAAGTAATAAAGCCAAATTAAGTATTAATCTATCAATCTTTGAATATATAAATTGAGACCACATAAATAGCACTCATCTCTTGGAACCAAATTAAACGAAGATGAAGGCATAATATAAGCATACTGTATTTCTGCAAGATTTCTAATAAAACAAAAAAACTGTCAGTACATACTAACAGCTACAAAGATAGTTTTAAAGAACATCAGTGTTCTGACAATTCTTAGTGGTTGAGAGAATTTCCTTAATCTCACATATTCAGAGAAATGCTTTGAAACATGTCAAGGAGACACAGTTCCCATTTGTGCCTTATAATTTTATCTTTATAAAAGATACAATGTAATTTTAAAATAGATCGACTAGTCCCACCTATCCTAGCAATTATCTCCTAAACGAAGTACAGATTCATCCCACACCAAGAAGTAGTGATTCTTAAATGTTTTCCACCGATGTCTGTAAATATCTCCAGAACATCTAACATTTGTAAAATATACTCAATTAAGACACAGAGCAGATTCTGATCATTACAATAAAAGAAAACACCATGTTGGTCCGATTTCTATCACTGCCAATTATCTTCCACCTTCAGAAAACTGAAGCCACTTTTCCACCATCTCCAAGCACCCACCACCAATACCTGTCTCCTAATTTCTTCTCATGTTCTCTATACTCCGGTATTCTAGACAAAAACCACTTCAAGTCCAATGAAACCAAACTGAAGCCAGCTTCTCAGAAGAAAGAGAAGGATCAATAACTGAACTTTAAGCTAAAAGAAACTGTAAATACCATCTAAAACAGTAACCCCTCAATTCTATAAACCAGGGGAGTCAAACTCATCTTCATTGGGGGCCACATCAGCCTCGCGGTTGCCTTCAAAGGGCCGAATGTCACTTTAGGACTGTGTACATGTAACTACTCCTTAACAGTTAAGCGAGAGCTCGGCGCTGCTGCCGGGTAGAAACAAGGTGCCAGGCCAGATAAAACAAGGCGGAGGGCCAGATTTGGACCACGGGCCTTGTGTTTGCCACCTTTGGTCTAAACCAAAAATTTTACATTTAGAAAAACAGCACATGAGATAAAGATCCCAAAGAGAAAAATCAAAGCCCTCCCAAATTATCTTTTAAGAGTACCTATGAATAGTCAATATACCACTGAGGTATCAGTAAGTCTCTTGGTTTGTTTTCATATGAACATACAAGGTCTGTCCAGAAGGCATCCAGCCATGTAATATGAAAAATGGAGACATTTACTGAAAAAGACACAAGATACAAGAAACAATGTACACAGGACAATGAAGCCACAGTCCCCTTCAAAATCGGCACCTTGGGACCTTAAACAGTTCTCCCAATCGCCATCAGCTGCCCCACTGCATTTTCCTGAATCTCATCAACCGCTTGAAATCTCTTTACTTTCAAAGGTGATTTTAATGTTGGGAAAAGCCATTAAGTCACAGGGTGCCAAATCTGGGCTATACGGGGGCTGAGTCACTTGAGTGACTTGATGTTTTGCCAAAAAACTCTGCACAAGACATGATGCATGAGTGGGCACATTTTCACGATGAAGCTGCCAATCACCAGTTGCCCATACCTGCGGACTTCTGAATCATCCAAATAGTTTCCACAAAAAAAGTTCAAGCTTAACTAAGCAAAACCGGATGCAGATTTGTTGCTCTACTCGTTCTGTCATTTTGAATGAGACGGCCACACGGTACCCACGCTCACTTAACAGCATCTACCGCCCCCACTGACTAGTACAGTGAGGTCGTCATTGTTCACACATGTGCATTCCAGTCCACTCTCCTTGGCTGCCAGGTTACATCGATGTCACGCAAACTGGTCTCGTTGTATCAACAATGGCTGGACTTTTTCTGGACAGACCTTATATACTTAAATATGAGTGTTTAAAAAAGATTTACTTCAGATCATTCTCCAAACCGTCATCCACAACATCTGCTAACCAAGGCTTCAGTAAAGTCTGAAAATCACTCTCTAACCCAAAGCAATTTAATCCATTCCCTAAAAGACTCAATATCAATTTGTGTCATTTGGTATGTTTCTGAACTACTTAGAACCCTAACAAGCCCCCTTTAATTCCTAAGGATAAAGGCAAGAAAAGAAATAAAAGGGAACAATTTTTTAAACCAACTTCATTCACACTCTTGCCCATAAATCTACTATTTTGGTTAGTGCTCCCAAGTTCAAGCTTCTCTTTCTTATCCCCTCCACAATGACAGAGCAATCCTAACCCATCCTGTCTTCCAATCTTCCATAGTAGCAAACGGAGAATTCTCCATGTAATCCAGGACTAAATCCTGGTCTACCTCCTAAACATTCCTCGTATAACAAAATTTTGCCATCCTTGAAAAGGAAAAAATTAAATCTTTGGCACTCTTATTTTCCTTTGCGACCTGGAAACACAAGGAAACATCTTCTGTCTAGCGACAAATGCTCTGGGATAAAACGCCCTAAATTTAAATGTGGTTCAGTTTTTCTTCAATGCTTTTAAAAGCTACTTACTTATATTGTGGAGTTTAGGAAAATACAGTGAGTACTACTTTTAGAATCAGAAATTAAACATCAAAAACATTTAAAAATAGTTAACCCACTAAATTAGAATCATTGTTACATAAAATATGTATTTTCGAATTCCTAATAAAGAAACTAAGTTTTCTAAACAAACAATTAGTCATTAACTTTTTAAAAATACAGTATTCCAATTACATTTTCTCTCTGACATTGTAAGAATACATTTAGAATAAATAACTGCTAACTTCTCACCTGTATTAATGATGCTTTAGATATATAAACAGCCTCTATCCTCTCAATGTATAACGGGCCATTATTATGCAAGTAATAAATCATCCACATTATCTCAAATGACAATTCATACCATACAATTTTGCATTTTAAGAAGAGATACAATGTAGCTTTAAAGTTTTTAAAAATGCTAAGTGGATAAAATGTGTTTTCATTTTTTATTTTGAAGCCATCCAATCTTAAAAATATCTTTCTAAACTCTGAGAAACCACTTTGGTCAAGTTTATAATTCCTTAATCTATAAAGTGAGGCTGCCAGCATATTGTTTCACTGGACATCTTTTACAAAAGATTAAATACACCCAGTAGAGATCTACAACGTCCAACCAAAGAACCATCCTAAGCATTTTCCCCCCTTCTCAATTATGTCTACTTATAAAAATAGAAGGTAAAATGTTGAAATTTTACCTGGATTATAAACAAAGTTTTCTGAGCTGTATGTTTGTAGATCAAGTAATTCATGTTTGGGAAATGTTCCTATCCTCATCCCCCCTGCCCTCCCAAACCAAAACTGCACTTAGAACATTATGGCACCCTGGCTGTGTAGCTCGGTTGATGGTTAGAGCATCAACCCCATACACAAAGGTTGCGGATCTGAGCCCCAGGCAGGGGATATATAAGAATCAAACAATGAATGCATTAATAAATAGCAAGACAAATCGATGTTCTCTCTCTGTCCTCTGTCTCTCTCTAAAAATCAATCAATAAGAAAATTTTAAGTAATATTAAATTCACTTCTGCTCCTTCATTCAAGTATCATGGAAATACAAAAATTGACTGATGGAGCCTTTATTTAGATGATGTTATAATTAATGCACACTGCTAAGAAAGAGAGGTTTAAATTAGTTTAATTTAAACCTTAATTTAAGTTAGAGAATTTTAATAACAAAAACTTATTTTTATTTTTAAATCATTTTTTTATTTTTCAATTACAGTTGACATACAATATTATATTAGTTTCAGTTGTACACCCCAGAAAAGTGATCATGCTGATAAATCTAGTACCCATCGGACACCACACATAGTTACACTGTATTAGTGTATTACTGACTACGTTCTCCACATTGTGCTTACATCCCTATGACTATTCTCAACAGATAGACTTTTAAGAGAGGATAAAAATTGGCAGGGAGAGAGGTAACACAGAAAGTTATTTGATTTCATCTTTCAGGGAGGACAGTCACTAGTTTTTTAAATAATAAAACAGAGCTATAAACACATTACTGTATTTAAAGCAATGGAAGTAACCAACAGAAAAATTTCAAAGCTAAATCTTAAAAAGGATTTTACCACTAAGGTGTGAGGGAAAGGAAAACTGATTACTTCATTTTTTATTTCCAGAATGGGTTAAATTTTATTAACATATGCATGAAAATTGAGTAATTAATGTTAATGTAGAAGAAAAGTACAATCTAATTTAACCTGTCAGTTGAGCAAGAACCTGAAAAATATGACTATTAGTAGGAAGAAAAAAGACTAGCTGCATGTAACCAGTAGGTTACAGAAATGCAAGCATTCAACAACTTTTTTTTTTTTTTTGCTTTTTTGCATTAGCAAAATAAATACTGACATTTTCAAGTGCCTGCTTTTTGAGTACTGGATTCTGTGTAGTGTATTTTGTGCATGCTGTGTAAAAATGACAGTTAAACCTATCTGTGCTTTCCTCTAATGTACTCTCTAACACAGATCTTTTTAATAGAAAAACATGGATCTCCATACTTTTTAAAAGATCAGCATTAACGGACAAACAAGCCTCAACCAACCTAAAGAGGGACCACTAGGTAGGAAAAGAGAAAAAACACCAAAAAGTAAACTTTTTGCACTTCTGGAGGAGCTGATGATCCACACTACGCAAACCTTAAGCAATAATTTTACATCAGCCTTCTTAGTTTGGGTTTCCCTTTTCAAGTGCCTTCTTAAAGCAAACCAAAATTTATTCAAAAAGTTAAAAACAATGGACAAACCTATCCATTTGCTAAAACTCCAAAAAATCAAACTCCACCAAATTATTCCTAGAACCAAAACAAATACTTTGCTTCATGCAAATCCGCAATTCAAATCACTGCCGATAACACACATCCTTCACAAAGCATACTTGCTCGTTGAAGAGCACATGTTCCTTTTCATTCCTTCTTAAAGCAGTAATTATGTCCACAGACTCTCCAGAAGAGCTAATATAGATCCTTATTGTATCTTACCAAAACCAAAGGGTAAATTATTCATGAAACCTATAGGAATCCCTTTAAAAGAAATATAATACCCAAAATAAAAGATCGCCACCATCAACAGATTATTAATGGGTTTATTTTCATTTGTCCAACAAATATTTGAGTCAGTTATGTTCCAGACATTAATTACAGTAGTAAATAAGATGTAGTCCCTCCACACAAAAACTTAAACCTCCTATATAAAATGATACTACGAGCAAAATTAAAACACAAATGCAAACTGGAAAACGTGCTAGCAGTAAGAAACACAGCAGGAATGTGACGGTTCGGAGCCAGGAGCTGTGCTCCTGAGCGCATCCTCTCTCCATCATTTCCTAGCTGTGGCTTGGGGCGGGCTACCTAACCTGGGTTAATCACATACCCACCTCAGAGTTATCACCAGGAGAGGATGAGTTAATAAATATGAATCACTCAGAATAGTTCTTGGCAGATAGTAAGGGTTCAGTGAAGAACTCTAATAAATTAACAAGAAATAACAAACCCAAGAGAAATATCAGCAAAGAATATTAAAAGGAAATTCACAGAAAATATGAATAACATGGGAAACTTTTTCTATTGCACTAATATTCAAATGGAAATTAAAATATTATGTTTTGTCTATCAAACTAGCAAACATTTTCAAGTACCCAGAATTCTGGAGTATGAGCAAATTCTGATGTACAGCTACTATGGAATCATAAATTGTACTTTTAAAGGATATTTGAAAATCTGTACAGAGTGTCTGAAAAATACACATGTATCTTCTTACTGAACGGCTGCAACTTCTAGGAATTGGGCTTTCGGCAATACATCAAAGACGAGCAAAGACTGCCACAAGGTGTTCACTTAAATGTTATTTATTATCTGATTACCAATGGGATTAAATAGTGACTGGTTTGCAGAACAGTAACTAGACATTAAAAATAATGCTATAAAAGAACATTAATGATAAAGAAATGTTTACGTTTCAAAAGACTATAAAAAGTCAGCAAAATACGACTCCATTTTTCTTAACTATTACCTGAAGGAGCCATGTGCACATAAAACAATGGGCAATACACAAACTAAAAAATTACAAAAGGTCTATGTGAACTTGATTTTTTTTCAAGTACAGTGCTCATTTATTAGCATTAGGACTTCGACATAACCGTTTCCAGTAAATATGTTGAACTGCAATGAAATGACAGAACAAGGTGAGGTGCAGATATGTGGATGGCGGGTTCTTATTTCTTCCACTCGTCCTTATCTAATCCCACTTGGCAGAGAAGCCCTGGATCGATCGGCCTGACCTTCACGTCAACCATCCTCTTGATCTACTTGCCCACCCACTCCTCTTCAAAGGTGTGCGAGATGAGGCCAAACACTCTTTTCCCAGATCAAAATGAGAGCAGTGAAGCCAGTGAAAAACCGGGCAGCAGCCACAACTGTCTTCCACTCACTCACTCACTCGTGCTCTTGTTCCTTTCAGCAAAGCTCTCCTGAACTTGATTCCATACAATTCAACTTTTCCATCAATCAACAGACCGCTCCAGATGTTCTTCTCTTTCGAGACTTTCTAGCTGGCAGAAGGTTCTTGACGGGGGCCACGTCAGGTAAGGAAGGGATAGTCACGTGGATCGACATAACCCGGGAGGGCAAAGTCCTCACTCTTCACAACACTCCCGTGTGCTCCCACACTGAGCTGGAAACTGCTCGCTCGCCAATCAGGCTACATACTCTGGCAGTCGACCTTCTGCCCCAGCTGCCTCCGCGCCCCCCCACGGCCCGCTCGCTGTGCCAGCCGGACTGCCCCTACACCCTGGCTGCTCGCAACCAGGGGAGAGAGAAGCACTGCCCAACTTGAATTATTTTTAATTAAAAATATATAAACTGGACTGTGGTGGTGATAGCTGCACAACTCCAAATTCACTAAGAACTCCAACATTCAAATGATGCATAAACTTTATGCTCTGTAAACTGTTTTAAATATTCACAGAGTACTTATTAAAAAGGTGAGAGGCAGGAAAATGTCCCCACCCTCAGAGAACAAATTATAACCATATTATCTTTTATTTTAATGGGCAAGAAGGAGAGCTTAAGTATTTCAGATATCTTCCAACAATAAATTTACGTAACTGTAACAAAATATTTTTCTACTATATTCATGTAAAAATGGATGTTATGTAATCAAGTCAAAGCGCATCAGTATGAAAAAACCCAAATTGTTAACTTTTGGGCTAACTTGATTCCCAGAAAAACTACTTACTTCTGTCACACTTTTCCCTGCCTACCCTGCTCCTGAAATTCCTTTCTGAATAATTCCAGTAAGTAAAAAAATCAGCACAATGCCTAATAAAAGTCATTCAACAAAAAATTTAAATCATGTAAAGTTAGATATGACTTCGAAATGACTGCTTCAGGTCTGATAGGCAGGCAGAAGAAATAAAAATTGAGACGTTACTGTGTAATTTCAGAAGACAAGTCAATTTCTCAGTGAGAAAATGCAAGCCCCAAATATGTATAAATAGCAGGGTAACAATTCAGAGGGAAAAATAATGATAAAAAAATAGAGCGCGTCCACCAGGCATGTGTGTATGTGCCCACTCTGCACGACATATACAGTATGTATGAGCTAATGTTGCCATCAGTACACTTCTCACTCCCCGTGTGAAGAAAATCAAGTTTGGAGCTTTGTTTTTTGTTCTCATGGTTACCACAAACTCTTTGACTTCCCCTCTTAGGGAATATCAATGGAATTTAACTAGTAAGTTCTTTCCCTCCCTCTCTTCTCCTCCAAGCATCTCATTTGAAAAAATATACCTTTTTACTTCCCATTAATAACTATGAATCAGCAACTTTATTCTACTTTTATTTCTTTTATTTATAATGTATCTTCATTGCAGAGAACATAACCATTACATATTCCACTCACTCATGACTATCATTTGGTTTAAGTTCTCCAGGTTATCTCATGTTTCCCTACATCAATGCCACTGCAGTCAGTCCCTGGTTGCCAAAGTTTATACTCGAGTGGAGTCCTTAAAAAGTGACTCAAAGAAAAAATAGTCCACAAACTCATACTCATCTTCATAAAATTTCATCTTTATACTTTGTTCAGCTTAGCTGGATGTAAAACTTCTGGCTCTCATTTGTTTTCCTTGAATGTATCAGAAGTTACTCCACTGCATCTGGCAGAAAACAATACTATCAGAATCACATCATCTAATATTCTTTACCTTCAGAATTACGTGGGCTCTTTGCTCGATACCCTAAGAGTCTTCTTTTATTTACAGTCCAGTATTTTTTAGAGTATGTCTATACGTTGGTCATTTCAGGACCAACTTATCCAAGTACAAGACATGCCTTTTCCAAATGTAGTGCGTTGTTTTTAATTTCAAGAAATTTACTTGAGTTGTAATTATTAGTATTTACCAACTTTTCATTGCTTCTGTTCTTCAGGGATTCATGTTATTTGTATGTTGAACTTCTTTGCCTGGTTTTATTAATTGCCACTTTCTCTAGAATGTTTATTTTTCAGTTCTTTTTGTTTACTTTTTCTCCTATTCATCTTCTATTTCACTAAAGATATTTCCTGATGTTTTTTTACTCTCATGTTCCTTCTAGTTCAGGTTTCACTTTTTAATGACTGTTTTCCTTTTATTTCCCGTTCTTGAGTTATCACATTTCTAAGATTTCCTCATTTGGACTCATGATGTTTTTGTTGAAATTTTCTAAATTTCTTTGGGTCTGTTTTGAAATATCAGGGTATAGCTTTCATGCGTTTTATAGACATTTCTCTCTCGACGTGCTTTCACTGGCTGCAGGAACATTATTCTGTTCCTTATTCCTTTCTTCTTACAAAAACTCTATGGGAATTTGACTGTGATCCTTGCTCACTGCTCATTTTTGGTCATTTTTGGTCATAAAATAAAAAACTTCTGGGGAACCGGAGCAGCTTCTCTGGCTGCAGTAAGAGTCCGCTTCTGTCTTCACGAAGGATACTGCCACAGAGCCCCGGGAACGCCGCGCCTCCACCTTCCCCACCTCACCTGACTTTTTCTCCTCGGCCCTACCGTCTCCAAAGAGCTTAATTTGAATTCTCTTCCCAGCAGTGTTTCCTTACGGGGGAGGGGGACCTGAGTTTTGAAAATTCACAAGGACCAGACAAGCTCAACCCCAACCCCGCAGAAATCACAGTGAGCTCCCGGTATTCTGGGAACTCAAAACTGCCTCGGTGTCAGTTGGCTGTTCTCAGACTTGCTTTCCACCTTTCAGAGGGTCTTTCTCGGCCTTCTTCAGGTCCCTTCCTGTTCTAAAGCCCACCTGAAGACGCCACTGCTTCCTTCTGCATCTTTCGGTATAAACGTAGACACCACAAAGTTACTTGAGATTTGCCTCCACCTACCTGTATTAGGTTTGTTGAATATGGGTTACCTAATTTTGCAGAAGGTATCCAGGAGTTTCTAGTTTTGCTGTCCATCGATTACTGTCTGTTTTTAGAGAAAACACTGGAGATCTAAAGAGTATACCCTGCTGTCATCTTCCCCAAACTAAAAAGTTCTTGGGGGGTACATTTAGTAGTACCCCTAAAATCTAAACTAATGAATATGAATCTGTTTGTTTTCCCTGGGTTTTGCATAAAGGCACTAAGGTCTAAGAAATTTAACTTTCTAACGTAGTTCACTTCAGGTTTCCCATCATCTTTTCTGTAAATATCACATGTTCTCTTACATGAGATATATGATACATAATCATTAATTGCTTCCACTTAGAAATTAGAAATGTAAATAATAAAAATATAAAACATTTCAAACGCCCAGGCCACTGTGGCTCAGTGGGTAAGTGTCATCCAGCAAACCCTACACGCAGCTGCTTCACGGTCAGGGCGCGCGCCTGGGTTGCGGGCTTGGCCCCACGTCTCGGCGCATACAAATGGCAGCCAGTCAACGTTTCTCTCTTGCTCTCCCTTTCCCTCTCTAAAATCAAAAATTAAAATTAAAATCTTAAAAATATATATATAAACATTTTTAAAAAGATGAAAAATTATGAGGAACTCTTAAAACCACCTGAAATAATTTATAAAGCAGACATTGTGATTTTTAGAAATTACTAGGATAGCAAAAACTGTTCTTTTTGCAAATATTCATTAAAAACGTCCCATGTCGCAGGAACCCTGCTACACATACACAGGGCACACAAAGAGGATAGGCCCTGACCTCCCCGACCTTGAGACTCCAACTAGGCCCTTACCTCCCCAACCTTGAGACTCCAACTAGTTGGGATGAAAAACTGGTATACGACATTTGCAAACTCCATAAAGCATGAACGAAAATCATTTGCTAGAAAGAAAGAATTCTGGGGCGAGAATATCCAGACTATTAGGTTTGTCACTTACATCATGTATTTGTGAATCACTTGAACTTCTTCCTCTATATGGTCATTTTTGTATTTTCTAAAATAGGAAAGTCTCCTTTTGAATTAGAGATTTTATTTTTGACTATAATACTCAACACTCACAAAGATATATTAAAAGACACATGTTCATGTAATGTTAGTGAGTATAAACTAGTACTTACTAATTACCAAAAAGCTTTCTGAAAAGTTGAATTAAGGACCTTAAAACGTTTTCAAACCCTATGACCCAACACTTATACTCCTAGGAATCAATTACAAAAAATAACTTATCATACAACCAAACATTTATGCACAAATGTTAGTACTTTTAAAAAGTAAAGAGTGTCCTCGCGGGTGTGGCTCGGTGGGCTGAGCACCAGCCTGCAAAACGAAAGGTTACCAGGTCAATTCCCAGGCAGGGCGCATGCCCAGGTTGTGGGCACGTGAGGGACAGATGGATGGTTCTCTTGCACATCAATGTTTCTCTCCCTCTCTTTTTCCCTCCCTTCCCCTCTCTCTAGAAAATAATAAATCTTTTAAAAATTAAAGAAAATTAGTAAAAAAAAAATCAATCTCTTATAACAGGTACCTAAACTAGGAAATTATCATACAATTTAATAGTCTCAAATGGGCACACTTTAAAATAAATTTCTAAAGTAATTCACCCTCAAAACATTTTAGTTCTGAATGCTCTAGATTTGCTCCAAGTTCAAAGTGACAGCAGAGCACTACAATTAGTAAGTTTTTGATGACATAGGAAATGTTTATGATACAATGATGGGCAATATAAGAGAAGATATACAAGACATAAAACAAAATTCCATCTAAGTATACCAACCTGAATGGATATTTAGGGTGATCTCAATTACTCATAAATGGCATAAAAATAAAAAAACTAGAAGAGAACATGCCATAGTATAGTGGGCAGTAGAACTTTGGAAATATGTACTTCTACTTATCTGTGTTTTTACATATTTCCACAGTTTTCAGTGATTGTGTATTAATAAACAGAGAGGAAAGTAAAAACTGTAAAGGAGAAATAAATCCACTGAATTTACCATTCATCAAAAACAATACATTCACTGAATTATTAATAGAGTAATCAGACCTGCTTGGGGTTAAACAATGAATGAGGGCTAAGGGAGGAGAAGGACAGAGAAAGACCAGGTACCCAGCACGCCACGAAGAGCAATCTCAGAAGGGCACAAACTGGCACTGTGCCCCAAAGTACGAAAATGCACTAGCACTTGATCCCTCCAATGCACCCCGCATGCAAATGGGATTCAAGAAATTGTGGGGGGCGGGGGGTAATTTATATATAGATCTGGTTTCTAATTGTTCTCTAATAAAAAGCTATATTCCTGTGATTACTGAAGTATTAAGACTTTGCACTACAAAACTCACATTGTAAAATGAATGAGAGAATTTAAAACTAAAAGGTGCCACATCAAATGGTTTTAAGCAGTTAAATTCATATGTATAAGAAATATGATGGTAACATAAACAAATCAGCAGAATTTAAAATAAATTTCTAAGGTTATTCATCCTCAAAGAGTTATAGTTCTGTACGTGCTAGAACTACTTCAAGTTTTAAAGTGACTAACCTATCACTGTTGTTAAAAAACAATTGTAGTTGTTAAAGAAGTCCATGTCAACAACAACAAAAAGAACTGTACCAACTGCTATATCCATCAGCTTTTCTCAAATAATGTTTCATTAAATGTTAGTGGGTATAAGTACAAAATAAATGCCGGGGGTGGGGGGACCTTTTATCAAGTACATTTTAAAAATGCCAGAGCCTTTCTGTTAAGATGCACAGTAATCTCTGAGGCAGGACATCTTCCAAATTTAATCTCAGAAGTGATTCTATATCCTAAATAAACTGCACTTGGTTACCTCTTAATTCAAAGGCACAAAGAGGAACTGCCTCAATTCCCAGGATGACGGTGAGTAGAATGGGGTCACTTAACACTAACAGGAATAAATGGGAGACAGACAGGGAGGTGTGTGCAGGAGAGACACCCACGGGCAGTTAGTTACATGAGTCGGGAGCTCTGGAGAGAAGAGTTGGACACAAACTTAGATTTTGACAACCTCGGAGTATCAGTGCCAGGTGAAGCCATTACTGGTGATTGCTATTAAGCAGTGAGTGTTTTCTGGTTTTCTTAGATGCCTTGAATTCAATAGATGTCTTAAAATTTTGCCATAAACATCCATTGCACCATGTGTTTACACGTGTGCCCCTGCCTCCAACTGCAATGTGTTCCATGATTCCCAAGCACAAGGATCCTTATGGGCAGAGTATCTGTTATACTACCTGGTACAAAGTGAATGTTAGTCAAATAACTGATTTGTCACAAATGATTTTTCTTCTAAAATTTTTTTAAAATCCAAGTTTACCTATTTACATTCCAATTACATATTAAAATATGCTAAAAGACTTCTCAAATTAAGTATAGGGGCACCTACATATGCACGTACTAGAGGCACATCAAAGTTCGGCTTGGTGTTCAGTAAAACTGTTATTAAGGTTTGGCTTTTGAAAGATCAGTCAGTGCCGACTTCCATGTCCCCCCCTAGCATCCCTGAGCCTGCACCTAATCGATGAAATGGTAGGGGAATGAGGTATCATCACATCTAACCAACATAAAGTCAGGGCCATGATGGCCCGGGGGAAAGGAGCATTCTCTTCCCAGTGTGCGTGAGCAGTCTGCCAGCCGAAGTGTGATGACTGTGTGCACGGTAAAACCAGAGAAAACTGCTGCATTCACTAATGATGGCTACAAAAGCTGTTAATCTTATGTTCAAAAACAATTATTAATTTTCAAATTGTTAAGAGGGAAACACACCAGAAACTAATACATATACTAGAAAGAACCACTCCTTCTTTGAGTTTTTCCTTCATGAGCCAATAAATCTTGACAATTTTTAAAGAATACAAAGCCAAGCCAGAGACCAGACTGTATCATAAATCAAATCTTTGTAGATTTTTATGTGTTCTAGCATTCATAAAATTAACTAGATAATCTTTATAAACTGTATTTACTCTTTAGACATTTCATTCATCCATAAGCCTTTCATGAGACAGAGCTTTCTGGAAACTCTCCCTATCTTATAAAAACAAACTAAAAATAAAATAGCAAACTTAGCCACCTCAAAATTTCATAAGGAAAAATCTCCACAATTGTTAATATTTATGAATAAATCTGCAAGACACCCCCAACACACTTTGTTCTTCCACCAGCCTCTGCTGACCGTGAGCATCTGCCTGGCAGAGCCCACGTGCAGCGCCGTGCCCACGGGGCAGCCTGGGAGCAGACAGAGCTGAGGAACTGTTCCGGCACCAAAAGGTCAAACTCACAAAGTCTGACAACAAAATTTTCATAAAATTCTAAGTTTGCCCTGTAAAGCCTCCTGGTTATTTCTGTATGATGGTAACAGTCAGCCTCAGTACCCTGTCCATCTATCAGCCGCTGGTGTGCCTCCAGTGTGTTCAAACGAATGTATCCCCGCACGCCTGAGACCAGGATCACGGTTACAGAGATGATCCCTCAATCGCCTTTCACTTAAACAAGGATTACCATCATACTCTGAGTCCCACATGAATGTAAAATATTACATACTCTATAACTGCAAATATATTCATATTTCTTCATACAAAATGGTACACCTGAGACATTTTTTTAAATCACACTCTTAAAAAATGTTAATTATTTTTCTTTTTCAAAAACAAAGATCACCAAAAACAAAAATCACTGGCAAAAACTTTAATCCTATACCAATAATGTAATTAACTATTCAGGATTTATGTAATTACTCCTTTTCTGGTTAAAGACCACATTTTCAAACATACCAAATATCTCTGACGATGTGACAAATATAAGCCGTTCGGTTTAACAAAATGCCTCACAATCAGCCTGATTTAAGAAAATACAAGTTTAAAAGTTAGTAACACTTGATTCATTAGCTATACTACCTTTTCAAGAGTTTGAACATAGCCATACATGAATTAGCCTCTGTTTTTTTCATGTATGATTAAGAGCACCTCAAGCAAAAATATTCTTTCAAAAATAACTTCAGCCCTGGCTGGTGTAACTCAGTGGACTGAGCACAGGCCTGTGAAGTAAAGGGTTGCTGGTTCAATTCCCAGTCAGGGCACATGCCTGGGTTGTAGGCCAGGTCCCCAGTAGGGGACACATTAGAGGCAACCACACATTGATATTTCTCTCCCACTCTTTCTCCTTCCCTTCCCCCTCTCTAAAAATAAATAAATAAAATATATATATTTTTAAATTAACTTCATACTGCTTCTCCTGTATAATACAAATGACAACAGGACGAAAGGTAAGGAAGGAGGAAAGCAACAGAGAGAGGGAGGAAGACAAGGAAGGAACAAGAAAACGCAAAATCCCAGATCATATTTTTTAAAAGAATCATACATATAGGTGTAGTATCCTTAATTTATTTTCAGATGCATTACTTGTGTCTACTCCCGATGCCTTTCAGAGACTTGCTCTAGTCTAACAGGAATCTGCAGAAACCTGCATTCAACCATAAAAGGAGGTATTTCATTTATTTTCAACAGAAATATTTCAGTTCTCAAAGTATCAGTCAACCATCCACTTTTTAAAAGGTCAAGTACTTGCAATTATTAAACTGCACTTGTATTAGTACCACTAATACAAGTTATTCCCAAAGTTAAATAAGTCTCCCAGCTATCTTTGCATTACTGATCTAAATAATTCTCCCCACTGATGCTGTTTATCAGAAAGCTCTCCCATTCAAAATATACCACATTCTCCCAGACAGCCATAGTTTTACTGTAGTTTAAAACTTGAGTCACCTGTATGCATCGTCTTCTTTCAAGTTTCATATCATCCTGATGGGGTGGGGGAAGGGAGGGAAGAGTCCAGCAGCAAAACTATAACACTGTGTGAAGAAAAACAGATTATGATAAGAGATAAGGATGCAAGACAATTATCCCTAACTGAGGAACATCTAATGTAACTATAATCCCCAAAACATAAAGATAAAATTAACTCAAAGTCATTACTAACATTTATTTAAACTTACTTGAAAATAATTTTCATTAATGAGAATGGACTAGATATAAAGTATTCAATTGTCAGGGCGAAAAACATTTTGAAATCTGCCTACTACCAATGAAAACTTCACACATTTCTAGGTATGAAATGACACAGTCAATATTTCACTATTCTATATAAATTATGGCGGGGGGAGACTTTGTAATCATCTCGGTCAATTCACAAATCAGTGTGAACGTGATTTCGCTTTTCACGGGGCTTACTATCAGACGTAGCAGAAGTAACTTCATAGGAAAGACAATGTGTCCGTCACCCATCTCACTTGTTACTGAAGTCTGACACGCTGCCCATCACGCTCCCCTAAGCCCACAAACCCTCTTTCACACTCTGAATGGCTTCTCTTACTTTATTGTAATTCTTTTACTGTACTTACTGCTTATGGCTTCCACTGATAATTTCAGGACTGGCCTGCAAATTCCCTAATGACTGACAGGAAATCAAAAGCAACCTCACTATTGTTATCAACTGAGAGCAAAGGGTCACAGCACGACAGACAGAGATAAAGACAAGCACAGGCTAAAACCTAACTTATAAACTGAGTTCAGTCTAAAAATGTTATTTTTAAATGGATGCTATGGAATTTAATAAGTACTCCTAATTTTAAAATGTTGCTTATGTTGGTCAAGTTCCCAGGGCAGCCGAAAGAAGCCTGCTGATCCCCAAAGTCTCTACTGGTCGTGGGCATGGGGCCCCTGCAGAACAGACACAGGAGGTTAACCAATTCCAGACCCTCTCTTTATCTGGACAAATTCTAAAACTGACTGTTTTCCTCTGTTAGCACTCTCTCAACTCCTAAATTCTACATCATGGCACCCCAATAATCCTGCTTAAAAATAATCCTTTCCCTTAAGTGTATTCCTAAATTACCATCTAACACTCCTACTGCCTCCGTGTGGTTCGTTTCGGTTGTGTGAAAAAATTAACTGGGTTGAAGTAATTCACTTCAACATTTGCAATTTTCAACCAGGATGCTAGTTAAGCCCAAATGTACCCCTAACACATAGAATTATAATAGTTTTGCAATATAAAATAAAATGTACAAAGGTAGTTTGAAGAAAAGCATTTTTAGGGAAGTGGGTCATAATTTGGATTGGAGTCTATATTTATAGCCCAAAATATTTCTGCTTTTCATTTATTTCTCCTACTTTTGAATGCACAGGTTCTATTAAAGCTCTAAGCCTGTATTACAAATAACAACTAAAAAAGGAGCTCCGGGACAGGGTTTAAATGTACAAATTATCTGTAAATTAGTAATCGCTTGACTAAAATCATTACCTATACCCCATTTTCCATCCCTGTAAAACCACCTTTCCAGTTCAGATGCTGCTATGGGTAGCAAGTAAAATCCTACACATGGGACCAATTAGTATCCAATCTGGGGGGTGGATGGATAAACATTAAATTTCTGCATCAAAATAGCTTTATTTGCAAAAATAGTATTGAAATAATCAAGATTCAAGATTTTTTACTCCAAAGACATGATTTTCTAACACTTTTCCCCCCACATAAGTATCTTTTCAATTCTAGAATGAACCATGGGGAAAGAAAACATAAATTAAATCTCTAGCTATATACTATATATTATTAAATCCTTTACACTCTGAATATCATATTCTTCACACATAAAATACTACATTGCTACCTACACCCAGAGAAATTCAATGGTTTCAACAGAGTAAGATATTACTGATACAAAAGCACTTTATAAGAAAGCAGAATCCAGTAAGACATTCATCTTTTTATTTTACTAAAAGTTGTTAGGAACTAGATTACTTTACGACTACTTTAAATATCTAAAGACAGTAGTAAGTAGGGTGAGCCAGCGGCACAATGGCTACTGCATCTGACTAAGGTCATCAAAAGTGTCTGTCCCTGCCCCAGCCAGGTGCTCTGTCGACTGGAACATTGTCCAGATAAGCCAAGTTGGTGGGTTGGACCCCAGGACAAGGCACATACAAGAATCAACCAATGAATGCATATGTAAGTGGAACAAATCAATGTCTCTGTCTCTCTTCCTCCCTCTCTCTCTCAAATCAATAAATAAAATATATTTTTTAAAAACTGACTTTAAACCTGAAATCTTTTAGAAGTCATCCATTCATTAATCAGACCTCACTTAAAATGTCTTTACAAGTTACAAAAGGTGCTGTTGACTTACACAGCAACTAAACCATCATACACTGAGTGTGGTAGACTCCTTAAGTCTTGACCTGGGATTGCTTTAAATGAACAATTCTAGTGATTATTCCACATAGCCTTCAAGGTAGTCACTTTTCATACCCACACAAAAAACTGCTTAGCTAGCCCTAGTGGCTCCACTGGTTGGAACATCAGCCCATACACCGAAAAGTTGTGTGTTCGATCCCCAGTCAGGGGGCAGACAGGAGGCAACTGATCGAAGTTTCTCTCTCACGTCGGTATTTCACTCTCTCACTCTTCCGCTCTCTGAAATCACTAAATATATCCTCCTCAGGTGAAGATCTTTACAAAATTAATGTGCAGCAAATCTTTAAGAATGAAGGGGAAGGAGTGGGATGGAGAGAGAAAGAAGAAGGGGCAGAGAATATCAAGACACCTAGTTAAACATGCTGACATATTGAGATTTATAAAATAAATACAAAAGCATGATATGGCATAAACTAAGGAGTGGACGAATTAAATGGAAGGTATGGAGTTTTCTCCAGTGTCACGACGTTTCATACCCATACAAAACTAAAAACCCTACCTAGTTTCAGAACAGCTCCAACAGCAGAGGGGCGCTACGAGCAGCGGGGGAATCAGTGTGATCCGAGCTTCGGCATCCTGGTAGGTATTGTTTCGCAGTACTGCTCAAGCTGTGAGTACCCAGTGGTTTTTCACTATCACTAAATTTTAAATGCTATGTATTTTGTATGTTTGTTTCATAATTTAAATTTTTTTATCCCACAGGGAAAAATAAAATACAATGCACAGTGGGATTTAAGTAGTTCAGGAGATGCCAATTAAGAAAAGTCTACTCCCCCACAAATAAAAGCTACAAAAATAAAATCAAGGGAAGCTTAACTGACATCTAAAATTTGATTCCATGAATTAAAATTACATTGTGACTACCTAACAACTGTATCTGGTGACTAGCTTTCCTTATAAACTTCTGCCCTGTTACTATAACAGATTAAGGAAGGTACAGAAGAAAACATCTTTCTCCACATAATAATTTTATAAATTTCCTAGAATTGTAACAGGCAAAGGAGTCAAAGGGAAAATAGAGAAATGTCATGATTTCGATGCCCAACACACAAGGGAAAAGATCTGTAACTCTACTCCCCAATAAGATGGCATACAGAAAAAAAGTGTTTTCACTAACTGGGTATTTCCAGTGAAATCCTAACAATCAAGAACATTTATGACTCCCCTTCCAAGCCCCTAAGAAATAGTCATAGCCTTAAAAAAATTTAAAAAGCAGAAAGCACAAGACTTTAGAATGTGGTATGAAATCAAAATTATGAGTGAAAACACAGGGAAAAGAACATCGGCTGAACAATGACTACGTGCCAACCGCCGAGCTGAGACACATCACAGACACTGTCACGCTCACCCGTGGCCTCCTAACAGCCCCACTCAAGTAGGCAGGTGTTATTTCCATGCCACCCACGAGGAGAGCATGGGCCAGACGGACTGGTATGGCGTAAGGTCACATCTTCAGAGCTGGTTCCACACACAGTTTGTTTTTTTCAAACCCCACCAAAATGCCGTTCACCAAAGGTCATGAAGTGGTTAGAGAGAAATACAAAGGTGCAAGAATCCAGGTGTTTCTCACTCTGACTTTAGACCCTGAACTCATCCTTCTACCTCAACCATCCCAAACATGAAATAAAGCTTCTAAGTAGTAAATTAATTTGTAAAAAGGAATTTCAATTTAGGAGAACAGAAGCAGAATAATTTTGATTACAGCTTGTAACAGTTTGTTATATATTCCCTTAGCCACCACACAAAAAAAATTTTTTAAGGAGACAAACTGCAAAGAGGGTAAAAAAGAATAGCACTTAAGTCATTTTTGCACTAAAGCCTTGGGCAAGATACAAAAGCGTGAAGGGTTATAAACTTGAGCCCTGAATTCTACAACTCCAAAGGCATGCTGGACGTGGGAGCAGCTCAGACAAGCGATAAAGGGGATAGAAGGGTTTGACTTCTCATGAAATTATATGAAAAGACCTAATAACAAAACTCTGAGTAAGCCCTGGAAGAAGTTCAAGAACTGAGATCTGAGTGGAGTAAATATATATTTTCCCAAATTTCCGCTACCTCAAGCATCAAGTTCCTTGGCCTGACAGTACAACTAGGCTCAAATAGACAAAACTGGGCACTATTTGGACACAGCAACGATTATAGAAAACAGGAGAGAAATACTTTATCCCCATACGCATGTTATCTGTAATAATATATATGCACTGACAAACACATTTTTTATAACTGGAGGAGAGAGACAAACTTTCTAGGGTTAAAAAGTACAGTGCCCTGTCTCCAACTCAAAATATATCAACTACCAATACTCTCCTTTGCTTGCCATCCTCTGTCTTCCTTTAGTTGTGAGAAAACAAAGATTTGCACAAATTTATCTTGACCTTCAAGTCCCGAATTTTAAGTCCCTCAGGTATGAATTTCGACCACATCACTCTGGGAGGAACCCAACTGCCACTACTGGAGAGTGACTACTAGACAGACACCAGGAAACACCCCTACTGGAAGCAGACCTAAGTTCCAGAAGGCTCATTTCTAAGACAGTTGGTCGAAAGTCACCATTAAGTACTCTTGCAGGCACATGTGGAAGGAAGCAGACTCTTACAAGCTGGCTTGCCGCTAGCCAGCTGCTCTCCACAGTTTCAGGTCCACATTTCTGAGAGCCCGGTGAACTGTGCCTGGAGGTCTCGGTGACTGCCGTCCCAGTTATTGCTGCAAATGAGGTGTCTTATCTTTACTGGACACCTATTTCCTTCAACTCACTGAATCCTCAGAAATAACTGTACAGGGTAAGCAGCACTATTACCCCACTTTAGGGGTGAGACAAGGAAGGCCCAGAGAAGTAAAGTGAAGTTGCCCCAAGTCGCACATGCCTGCTGGCACACAGCTTAGATTCAAATCCAACCGACCTGACTTCACAAGCGCTGCTGCCAGGCTCCACATAAACTGACCTCGCCGGCCTCTGCCCTGCTGCGACAAGAGGGCCAAGACCAGGCGGGACAGGAACTGATGCGCTCCTCCTCCGTGCACCGTCAGTCTTGGGCAATGGCTGTCACCATCACCCCCCAACCTCCCAAGCTGAAACCCTCATCACCTAGAACCTCTTTCCTACTGCTAACCCTACCTCCAATCCACACATTCTGGTGCTGAATTTCACCTCGCAAGTCTTTCAAATTGGCCGTATTACCCCATTTCTATCGCCTCCGTCTTAGTCAGGGCCCGCCTTACTCTGTCCGCATCCCTGCTCAAGTCCACCCACTGCTCGGCCCTTCTCACCGCAACCGTAGGCCTCGAAAACCAACCCTCTCCTCTCACCATTCCAACCCAACTGGGTGCCGTTTTGTTGTTCAGAAGCCAGAACTGAACAACGATGGTCTTCTCTCCATTTAAAATTAAAAAACCTGAAAAGACTACATACAGGTGCGGAAAATAAATCCTCTTTTGCAACCCAGAACTCATTGTTTGGTATGAGTTTTGATACATACAAGAAGGAACATGATAAAAAAATAAGATTAAATTAAATTAAAAACCTCAAGTTTTCTTCCCATCATTTATCTGAAACAAACAAGACTATTTTACCAGACTTACCAGAGAATGTAAGTCTTGTGAAATACTACATGTGCCCTGGTTGGGTGGCTCGGTTGCCTGGAGCCTCATCCCCACACGCCAAAAGGTTGAGGATTCGATCCTCAGTCAGGGCACTTACCTAGGTTGAGGGTTCAATCCCCAGGTGCATACAAGGGGCAACTAATTGATGTTTCTGTCCCGTATCTATGTTTCTCTTCCTCTCTCAAATCCTCAGGTAAGGATTAAAAATATAGCCCTGGCTGGTGTGGCTCAGTGGATTGAGCACCGGCCTGCAAACCAAAGGGTCACCAGTTCAATTCCCAGTCAGGGTACATGCCTGGGTTGTAGGCCAGGTCCCCAGTGGGGAGCATGTGAGAGGCAACCACACACTGATGTTTCTCTCTCTCTCTCCCTCCCTTCCCCTCTCTCCAAATAAATGAATAAATAAAATCTTTAAATACATATACACAGAGAGAGAGAGAGAGAATATATTGAGTTGGCCAAAAAGTTCATTTACTTTTTCCTGTACAATGACTCTAGTAGTGCTTAGTTGTCTTTAACTTCCTTTGAAAACTTCCGTTAGATTGTATTGTGACAGCTGTCATATCAGTGTGTATTAAAAAAACTTATCGTAATTGGTGAAATTTTGTGCAGCCATTTTAATATTGAAGAAAATACACATTTCAGCATATTATGGTTTATTATTTCAATAAAGGTAAAAATGCAACTAAAATGCAAAAACAGATGTGTGCAGTGTACGGGGAAGGTGCCGTGACTGCCAGAACGTGTCAAAAGTGGTCGGCAGAGTTTCTTGCTGCTGCTGACATTTTAGCCAAATAATTCTTTGTGAGGCTGTCCCATGCACTGGAAGATGTTCAGCAGCACCCCTGGCCTCTACTCCCTAGAAGCCAGTAGCAGGACAGAACAGATATACTCAGAATATTCAAATCAATCAAGTTATTGGTGAAAATGAAAAATGTGCCTAAAAAAGGTCTTGTATTTTACAGGAAAGTTCATTCAGACTTTTTGACCAACACGACATATTACATGCTCATTGCTTAAAAAAAGAGAAACTAGGAATAAAAACTAAAAGTCATACAAAGTTTCGTCACCCTGAAATAATCTCTGCTCGATCATCTTGACATCAACAATTTACATCTGTCTCATGTCACCAGCCGTGTAAGTGCTCCATCGCACCAGCGCAGGCTTACTTGAAGCAAACACCTACCAGGGGATATCCGGGCTGTCTCCAATTTCCCACTGCCATAAATTTTGAAACTTGGAGCCTGCTTTTGCCCACTTGCTAACTGGAATCAAGAACAAAGTAATATGAACGAAAGACCAACATTTTTCAATCTATTCTACTCATGTACTTATTTTATATCACCTACACATCATGTACTCAAACTTTCTGTTTTTCGAATCAACCCTAGTTTGTGAGAGAAATTACAAAGGAGTAGCCCAATGCTCTCCAGGTGCTTGGAGAATAATCCAAGGCTGAGATACAGGGATCGGTGTTACCCTGGTTACATTTCCCTCCCTGAACTGAACATCTGGGATGATCTCACTCATGTACGCATCTGTAAACAAAGCAGCATCTGTCAGACAGAAGACCCAGGAAGACTATACGTTCACTCGAGAGCTGCCCAGCCCTTCCCATCACTAGTGTCTGAGAGAGGCACTGGAGGACCACGCTGTTCTCGCCCTTCTGAGAACACTGATTTCTCTGAGTAGGATCGCCTACACACACACATGCAATTTTATTTGTAAAATATACATTATATAAATGTAATTTACATAAATGTATGAACACATATACTTAGCTGGTAATATGTACTTTTATACTTATATAATTACAGGTAATTTTATAAACCACTGCTTTTAATTATCCTTACATTTTCAAAACTACACAAAAATAACAAGGCCCAGAATTAATCAAAAACACGCAGTCATTAACAGCTTACATTTCCCTCCAACAGGCCGATTACTCATAGTAGTACAGAGAGTGGTGAAGTACATTTAATTTACTTCTTTTCCCTGCTACACTTCTGTATAACTTACAAAAACACTGCCTCCTCAAAAATACTTAAAATGCGTGGCCTCACATTTCAGAGTACCAGCTATCCTCCAAACAGTCCGTGTCTCTTTGTCACTTGCAGCCCCAACCTCAGGGGTAATTTCCAGTTCCTGGCCCCTTCCCTCATTCTTCTAGACGTCTCTCCCCCAAGAGACGTCCTCCAGCACCCCAGCCCAGTAGCTCAGTTGGTTAAGAGTACTGCCCCCATCCACCAAGGCTGCAGTTCAATCCCTGGTCAGGGCACATACAAGCATCAACCAATGAATTCATGAGTAAGTGGAACAAATAATCGATGATTCTCTCTCCCTCCCTCCTCTAAAAATCAATAAAAAAATTTTTAAAGGAAGTACATCACAGATTTACTTGACACTATAATTATTCTGGACTCATTTTCTCCACCCTAACTTCTCACTTAATATCTAGACCAACAAGGTGCTAGGCCACTTGCACTAACCCATCCCTACCACAACTCTCAGTGCCCAAAACGCACCCTCACCGCTTCCTTACACACCACCCGCCCCAGCTCTACCCTAGGATCACCATTCTTCCGGTGACTTCACAAAAACTGCTGACTTCGTCTGCTCCAGCTCGTCTCACTCAATCCCATCCACTTTCAAAACGCCTGGTGCCCTTCCCCTCCTCCCCACACCCAGTGCAGTCACCTGGATGCAGGTCCTTCCTTCACAGCAGCCTCCTAGAACCACGCATCCCCTGGGCCTGATGGCACGTCGCCATCAGAAACACCACCGGAGGCTCCCAAAACTGAATTTCTCTGAAAACTCCTGATTGAACAAGGACCCAATAATCTGTTGGGTTTGGGATTTTTTGTCCCTTCTTTTTTTAAACAAGAACTTCCAGGTGATTCTTGAGCACTACCAGGTTTGGGAACTACTTACTACACGTAAAGGCAGCTTATTCCTTATCACTTGTCCCAATTCGCCTTGCAATAGCTGCCAAACAATATCTTCCTAAAGCACGCGACTTTCAACATGCATTTAACCCCTCTGTAATTTAAAAACATTCAATCAAATCTTACTGCCCTGAACTCAGAGCTCAGCATGACATTCTACTGAATATCGTTTAATCACCTTTGCACCAATACTCAAACCATTTCCCTTATCTAAAATTTGCCTTGTTTACCTCAATCTTTCCATCCATCACTGAAGACCACCTCAGTTCCCCTTCATCTAGCTTAAAACCACTCCAGTCTCTCCTCTGAACTTGAATCACCAAGCAATGTATTTTGTTAATGACTTGTTACATTCTTACTCTAGTGACATTATCTACTGCTTGGTGAATCTCCTATTTCTATTATGTCATCGTAGATGTTAAATAAACACATCAGTATAGTGGAATAATAACATGGAAAATATTCTTTTATATAGAAAAAAGTAAACACTAAAGCAATATCAAACACCAAATGATTATTTTTTTTTAGATTTTATTTATTTATCTGTAGAGGGGGAAGGGAAAGAGAGAGGGAGAGAAACATCAATGTATGGTTGCCTCTCATGTGTCCCCTGTTGGGAACTGGCCTGCAACCCAGGCATGTGCCCCGACTGGGAATCAAACCTCGAACCTCTAGCTCGCAGACCCGTGCTCAATCCACTGAGCTACACCAGCGAGGGCAAATGATTACATTTTTTAAAAAATGGAGCAAAAATTAGTTCTATGAAGATAAACAAACAGGTTACATACAAAATGTGAATAGTAGTTATCTCCAGAGAGGAAGTACAATAAATTGTTACTCTCATTTTCTAAATTTTCTAAAATGAATGTGCACTTTGTAATAAAAGAAAACCTTAAACATAAAATTTTAAACCTTAAAATCTTGACCTAAACTCTCTTAACCAATGAAAACTCTGTGAAAATAAGTGCCATGGGGTATCAGCAGTCACAAAGTCGCCATCCTAACATGTGTGGCTTATTTGTTAATGTTCACATTTTCCACCTTGTACTTCAGACTCCAGGTGGCCTCACCAGAGTGACATGCAGCTCTGGGACCTGAGAGAGACCTGCACATCAATGCCACGCACGGGCCTGCTTCTTTTCCAACCGTCTGGGTTAGGTTTCATTTGTTTTCTTCCTGTACATTGCCCTTTCAATCAAAACCACAGACTTTAGCACAGTATTACTGTTCTCTTATCTCCATAAGACCAGAAGACATACAGTAGGTGAAGAAACAGACTGTTAAAATACACCTTAGTAATAAAGGTCTGGAAACACCTTTAAAATACTATCTTAAGAAACCTTTGTCCTTAAGCAGAATAAAATCCAGAATCTATTGAAAATCTACCCTCAAAGAATAATTTTCATGATACGCTCTATCAATACTTTGCAATCGTTGGTCACAATTGTTTGATCAATTCCTCTATAAATACTTAAGTTCACGATGTTTTTTCTGCACTGAAGAACAAAATAAGCTATCTATACACCGCCTACAAAACACTTCATATGCACAAAGACTTACTCCTCAGCTTCTTCTCCACCCAAACATCATGACACTCGCTGGCTCTTCTCAAATCCAACCAACCAGTCTCCGCCCCTTGTTCTTGCTGCAGGCATGCTGTGTTTCTCAATTCAGCATCTCCGAACCTGTACGCAGTATACTGAAACATGAACCTCAGCAATGAGAGGCGCTGACTGTTTCCACAGTTTTCTTCACGCAGCACTGATTCATGCTCCGTTTGCAGTCTATTTTCCCTCATGTTCAATGCCTACTTTTTATTTTATTTTTTTTTTTACTTTTTACCGATATTAGAGAGAGGGGAAGAGAGAGAGACATCGGTTTGTTGTCCCACTCATGTATGCCTTCACTGGCTGACTCTTGTATGTAGTCCCACTGGGGATCGAGCCTCCAACCTAGGTGTATCAGGACAACACTCCAGTCAACTGAACTACCCAGCCAGAGCTCAATCTCTTTTAAAAAGCCACTTCACGCCCTGACCAATGTGACTCGGTTGGTCAGCTGGGTGTCATCCTGCAAAGTGCAAGGTTGCTGGTTCATCAGATTTCTAGTCAGAGTACATGCCTAGGCTTGTAGGTTCGATCCTGGGTGAGGGCACGTACAAGAGGCAACAGACCGACATTTCTCTCTTACATCTATTTTTTCTCCCCCTCTCTTTCTCTAGCTCTAAAATCAAATAAATTAAACCTTTAAAAAGTAAATATAAAAAATAAAATAAAAAGCCGGTTCGTGATAGAAAGTACCAAATTTACATACAAAAGTGCATCATTAAAAATGATTTAAAAATTAGAAACAATAGCCCTGGCTGGTGTGTCTCAGTGGATTGAGTGCCGGCCTGTGAACCAAAGGGTCGCTGGCTCCATTCCCTGTCAGGGCACAGGCCTGGGTTGCGGGCCCAGTCCCCAGTCAGGGACATGCAAGAGGCAACCACACATTGGTGTTTCCCTCTCTTCCTCCCTCCCTTCCCCCTCTCTAAAAACAAATAAGTAAAACCTTTAAAAAGTAATAATGTTAAAAAGTTAGAAACAATATATATGTTCAACAAAAAGGAAAGGTGGCATAGGTTATGGTAAAGTCACATAATAAATATGTTATCATTTAAGTTCTTACAATAATTGCATTACATGAGGGGAAAGGTCATATATCAGAAAGAACTCAAAATCTTCCCCAAAGCACAGTCCCAGGCAATTAAAATAGATGCATAGAAAAAACTCTGAAAGAAAATATATAAAGTTATTAATGATGAGTGTCTTTGGCTAATAAGAATCTGAGTGGTTTTTAATTTTCTTCTTTTTACTTTTCAGGGAATCACAATTTTTATAAATAAGCACATCTTACAATCAGGAGGAAAAATGGTCCAGGAAATCCAGTCTCCTTAACATGAAAATCATCATGAAATCTAGCTAACGACCCCAACTATGAGAATAGCCTCTAAGAAGAGCCAATTTTTAAACTCCAGTGTAAGGTAAAACCTCACAATAACAAACTACAAGAGATCTTTGTATTTGAAAACCAAGTAATATGCTGCTAGGTCACTGTCCAAAGGAAGACTCAAAAAAGCATTCAATGAATGATTCAAGGCCCTGAAAGTCAGGCCCCAGAGTCAGCCTGCCTTCACTTAACTCCTGTCTCCAGGCCTTCCTAAGTGGCTTCTAGCAAAGTTCTAAAACTCCTAAGTGACTGAGTGACCTCATCTACACAGTGAGGACAATCCCATGAAACTAATGTACCCTCAGTGGCATATCACACGTAAAGCACTTAACGTCACGGCACAGCAGGTGCTCAGCGCACGTGCGCGTCTTTAAGCCACGGCACTGCATAGTGTCATTACCTCCCCGTTTCCAGGCTTATCTCCTATTACACATTTCCCCAAGATCTACACTACAGCCACAAAAGACAAATTCCCCACATACCACTTTTTTGCTCAGGCTACTCCACGAGCCTTCCTTATCCATCTGCCTGTCAACACCATTCTGGAAGCCCAACAGCAAAGCTTTCTCCCAGAAAGTCTCCCACCAGCACCCCCTACAGACACTCCCTCCTCAACCCTGCCATGGCAACATCTGCATACCCTGGTGACAGCCCTTGCCCGACTCTGCCTTCAGCTGTAGGTAACTAACGGTACACATGTCAGCGCCCAGCTCCAGAGAGCGGGAACAGCCTTGCTAATCTCACCCTCCAGGAAGACTGGCTGCCTCAGCTACAGACAACTCTCAGCAGAAAGAACTCCCGACGTAATCATCAAACCAGTTCATCTCCTAACACATGAGATACTAATATTAAGCACATATATGTCATACCTGTGTTGTAATGATGGAACAAGCAAGCTTGCAATGGTTTAGCTCTACAACTCATTTCGACACATAGGCACGAAATCTAGTGTATTTGCTACAGAGAGTAACTGCTATAAATATTATAAATAATATTCAACTCCATATAAATGGCCATGATCAGATAAAACGGGAGCATAAACTGAGTTGGGGTTTTTTCCTGTTAAATACCAACCCCTTCTCCTTAAAATAAACAAATTAAATGTGGTATAACTTATATTAAAAATGTTAGAAAACCAGGTGGGCAAAATACTGATTAACTACCAAAGGAGGACGGGAATATGTGGGCTCGTTACATTACTCTCTCCACTTTTGACTATGTCCGACACTTTCCATAGTCAAGTTTTTAAAAAAGAGTACAGAGTGGTACTTTTAAAGAATCAGAAATATTATTTGAACTATGATTTATTTAAACCCATGGTTTTCAACCTAAAATTCTGTGGCATACCAAGAAAATGTATTTTTTTTGGCAATATAACTACTGTTGGCTATCATCATTTAATTTGACAATTTAAAGGAAAAGAAACCAGTGCCCCTGACTAAATAGTCAGGTACTGCACCTTTTGAAAATTCTTGGGGCACACCAGTGTGTTGCAAAACACCAGTTGAAAATCTCTGGTTCGAACTATAAAATAAGTGAGCCACCGGACCAAAAAAGCTAATTACAAGAAACCTAAGGGTTCGTAACATTCTATGACAAGAGAGCTTATAAACATCACAACACGAGGCAAATCTGGCGTTTTTATTCCTTTGTTTCTCTTTGGGGAGAGGAGAAAGGGGTTAAAATAGCTTGGAAGTTATTTTCCACGAAAGGCTGTTTTTAGCTACATCACTAACTAAAATTTACCTATGTAACCTTGGGTACCTATCTTTAAAAAAACCCAGGCACCCACATGTTAATACATGTGCAGTGAACAGCAGAGCTCAGGGGGCTGGGGTGAAGTCCCCTGTAGGATGCCACCAGCCAGCTTTGCAAAATCAATCCAGAGAAAACGTCCTAAGTCAGTTTTTATTTTAATCCTCCTGCTTTTCCATATTATGCAGAATACTACATTTTTCATGTCTAATACAGATGAATTACATAACAACATTGAATTCAGAGCTAAGATATCTTGAATTTCATTTCATTCAAATCAATCCTTTAGCAGATGTGGAAACTAAGGCCTAGAAGTTATGTGCCTTACTTATGACTAACCTGAAAGTAAAATAAGCATTGCAAAGCTCTGAAACTCAAACCAATGAAAATAAGCAAAGTAATACTAAACTGCTATTTTAATTGAGCATTCAAACTCCACTGCTACACTGAAGTATGTGAAAATAATGCATATAACAAGAACAAAAGCATACTTACCTATAAATGAAAATACACAAAAAAATGTTCAGAAAGATAAGTACAAACCTTTAACAGCACTCTGGCTAAGACAATGGGCTGAGAAGGTGGAGGTGTAGGAGAGAAACAAAGTCGAAAGAGAGACAACCATACATATTTCTGTATACACATCGGAAGTGCCATCATTTACACCTACTGAAACTGAAAAATTAAATTTTAAATAACTGCACGTACACAAATCATATCCTAAAAATCAGATGATGTCATGACAAGCACAGCATGGTGAATTCACCATTCATTTCTTCAGCACGTGCTAAGTACTGGAGATGAAAGAGTACGACTGTTGCTGCAGCTGCCCTCCCGGGAACTCTCAGTCCAGCGTCACAGACAGACAGATATCCCACTGCTCTGATTGCACATGACAGTGCAGACTGCTTAAGAGAATATAACAAGGGGAACACACTGAGGAAGAGGGAATATCAGAAATAATCTTTCCCACAATTGGACAGGTTAGGCTTGCATTTGTAGTCTTTATATCTGTAAGGCTTATTAAGGTCCCAATTCTTGGTGAGCAAACCTTCTGAGAAAGTAATAGATGGGTGAGGATCTGGAAGTAGCAAGGATCATCAACCAGGACAATAAAAGACTAAAGGAACAGTGGATAGATTCCTCCAAATTGACCAAGTCTCACAGAAATAGAATGAATGGACCTGTTCCCTGTAGGTCAAGAAGGCAAAACTAAAACCACAAATAGGTACAAAGTTACAAGAGAACAGGTGGAGAATGAATAGAAGAACAAAGGCATGCAACAGGAGAGTTGTTTCTTGAATGGCAAACCCCACCCCCACCTCATTGCATGTTCCTGAAAATACTGGGACCCACAGCATCCACCTTGGCCAGGACTCCAACACTAAACAGCCATGATTCTGGATCCCCACGCCCCACCCCCGGCTTGATCTTTGTCCAAAGGACTACATAACAACAATAGTTTTTTAAGCTTTTATTTACTTATTTTTAGAGAAGGAAAGGGAGGAAGAGAGGGAGAGAGACACCTAACATGTGGTTGCCTCTTGAGAGCCCCCACTGGGGACCTGGCCCACAACCCAGGCGTGTGCCCTGACTGGGAATCAAACCAGCGACCCTTTGGTTCGCAGGCTGGCACTGAGCCACAGCAGCCAGCGCACAATATTGTTTTAAAATATGAGAAGGAAATCATTTCCTCCACTGAGACTTTTTTTATTGATTGCACTCTGGTTCACTGGGGACAATTCCCCAACATGGCAGCAGGAACCAAAGTCCCAGCAGAGCACAGCAGATCTGCTGAGATGTGAAACTAAGGTTAGAGTTCCAAGCAGCTGGAACCTTCCGGGGGACAGGGCAACACAGAGATGGGAGCTGCAGAGAAGTCTGTGTAGGGCACCCAAGAGGAACAAAACACACACAGACAGGGCAAGACTACCCAAAGTGTAGCAGAGTGACTTCTATGAGCAGAACAGAAGTGATGGAACGAGCAGGCTGAGGGGAATGTGGAGTTCCTGCCAGCCACAGCAGAAAAATCGCATTAGCGGCACGTCAGCTGGACTGGGCCTTCGGTGACCAGCCACTTGGCCAATGAGTATTATTCTGGGTTTGACTGTGAGGGTGTTTCTGGAGGAGAGTAACATTTGAATGGGAGACTGCCCTCCCCAATGTGGGTGGGCCTCATCCGGTCCACTGAGGACCTGAATAGACAAAAAGGCTGGAGCTTTTTATTACTCCCACAAGCAAAAGAGAACTCCTTCTGCCTGACTGCACTAGCTGGGACAGAGATCTTTTCTCCTGCCTCCGAACTCAAACAGAAACCTCAGCTCTTCCCGAATCTTAAGCCTGCTGGTCTTCAGACTAGAACTTACAGCACTGGCTCTCCTGGGTTTCCAACTCGCCAACTGCAGGTCTTGGGACTTCGTGGCTGCCAGAATCGTGTGAGTGAATGCCTTATAATATATCATCCGTCTCCTAGGGGGTCTGTTTCTTTGGAGAACCCTGACTAACACATACCTTAACATTCCTTTCCCTCTTTCAACACGAAGGGATCACACTCTAAAAAGCACAGCCTACTCCAGACTAATACTAATAACGGCTAAAGCCAAACCCAGACAAGACCCACAGAAAGACTCCGTGTCAAAGTCATGTCCCATCACATTAGAAGGGCTGGGAGTCACTTTGACCTGTCCATACATCTTGCATAATAAAGCACAGAACAAAACCTATATAAATTCAAGATAACCAACCAGACTTTTTAAAAAAAACATTAATACTCTCAAAAAGAAAACATGGCATTCACATCCTAAAATTCTAACCAAGCAAAGAAATAGAAACCTGTGACCCAGAGTCAAGAAGTCAATAGAACACCAACCCCAGGATGGACCAGATGTCTGATTTAGCAAACACTTTAAAGCAGCTATTTTATACAGAGAATTAGAAGAATATATGTTCAGAAACTTTAAGTAACATATGCTCTTTAATGTGTGAACACAGTGTTTCAGCAGGAGAAAAAAAACTACCAAAAAAAGGACAAAAAGGAAATTCTGAAAGTGAAAAACATAGTAAGTAAATGAAAATTTACTGGATGGATGTAATAGCATATATTAAAGACGGAATGGAAAAAAGATCAGTAAACTTAAAAAAGATCAACAGAAATCATACAACTAAAGAAGAGAGGGGAAAAAACTGAAGAAAAATAGAGACCCTCAAAGGTCAGCAGAACAGTATCAGAAGATATTTTAACGCACACATACATTAAATCAGAAGACAGTGACAAAGAGGCAAAAAAAAATTTTTTGACAGTATCATGGCTATAAATTACTCAAATTATAACCACATCCAGGCATATTATAGGCAAACAGCTTAAAAGCAAAAATAAAAAGAAATTCTTGAAAGCAGACAGAAATACTAGAGTTGTCCCTCAGTATCAATGGGGGACCCCCATAAACAGCAAAATTCCCAGATGCTCACTTCCATCACATAAAATGGTGTGTAGCAATACACACAGTCAGCCCTCTGTATCCATGGGAGATAGTTAAATTCTCCTAAACGAATGAGTACTTTTTTCTTTCTTACAATTTAATTAAAATATTGTTGATTGTTTAAAATAAATATTAATGGTAAGCTGTAGTTTTAAATGTGCTTAGCAAGCAAAAATCATAAAACTGTAAGCTGCAGTTTGTAACACACACAGGAGGAAAAGCCACGGAAACAACTGCAGGAAGTCGGTGGCAGGTAGCAGACTGCCTGTGTTTGTGATGAGTACATTTGGGAAATGGGGAATGGAAAGTGCAGAGTGTCACTGACTCTAATTATCTGATAATAAGTTATGTACTTCCATCCAAATATAAAATACCGGCACACGCGCTTGCATAATAAGACCCTTCTTTTGCTCTGTAACTTTTTCCTGAGCCCATACAGACCAGCTGGCTCACTCTCTCTACTTCTGCGATTTTCTGAATAAACTTTCACATGTATTGGGAAAAAATAATATATATATACAACCTTGAGGAGCTCCTGTAAAGAGCTCATACACAGTAACTACGACACACAAACCCTCTATCACAAGAGAAATTCAGCAGAAAAACAAATTCCCTATCAAGGGAACTTGAAATAACCTGAAAAGAACTTCAAGAATGGTTAGAAAAACAAAGAGTCTTTTTAAAAGGATGACAAAAATAGGCAGGTTCCAGAAAGAACCACATACTGAAATTAACATGGCACATGACTGCAAAACCCGTCCACCGGCACCTTCCACTCTTAAGTGTAAACATCCTTTTCCTTAACCTCACTATTTAATGTCTGCTCATATCGTATTCAAAACGAGCTGTATTAGACCAGTCCAAAATTAGCTACAAGAAAGTAAAGCACAATAAGAAAAATATAGTTCAACTGGAACACATTTGCAAGTTTGATACAACCAGGCAACTTTAGAAAAGTAATCATAGTATATTTCTCACTACTCTCTTACAATGTAATCTGCACTTTTTCATAGTCATTAAAATTCCTAGATTGCTAAAAGAAGATTCAATAATTTATATCATTTTCCTAAATTTAGACTCATTTTTCATGCTTCATAAAAATTACCACTCTCAGATGAGCCAGCCCCAAAAGAACAAGAGCCTCCATTATTTAGAGACAAGCAGCTCGAAAACCATCGTTAGAAAGTGACATACAAAGTGGCCAAATTCGGGGAGATGCCTCCCAACTAGGAGCCCACATGTGGAATATCAAGCTAACACTGAAAAATTACACAACACATTATGAAGCCTAACTGTAATTGCAAATACACTTGTATTTAAAAGTTACTCTTTCAAAAGCAATCTTCCTACTCTTCCAAATAATTTAGTAAAGTGCATGTTGAAAAATGTACACAATCCCCACCCAAAACCCACATACTAAACTTTGGAACCTATAGATGCTACTGTATTTAGGAAACAGTTTGCATCATCACATCCCACTTCCCAGGCATGATCATAAATAAATTAAGGATATTGCGATAAGGTCATTATCCAGGTGGGCTCACATACTATCACAAGTATCCTTATAAGAGACAGGCAGAGAGAGATCTGACAGGGACGAAAGAGAAGCAACATGACCATGGAGAAAGAGATGAGAGTGATACAGCCACTAATCAAGGAATGCTGGCAACTGCAAGAAATTAGGAGAGGCAAGAACAGACAGTCTCCTAAAGACCCCCGAGGAAGCCCTTCGGACTTTCACAAGGTGAAAAAGTCTGCTTAATTTATGTCAGCATCTTATTAGGAACGATATAAAGTCTCACTGTTTTTTTTCTTAAGATTTTAAATTGATTTTTAGAGAGAGGGGAAGGGAGGGAGAAAGAGAGGGAGAGAAACACTGATTGGTTGCCTCTTGAACACCCCAATCAGGGACCAGGCCAGCAACCCAGGCCTGTGGCCCAGACTGGGAACTGAACAGGCGACCTTTAGGTTTATGGACAGATGCCCAACCCACTGAGCCACACCGGTCAGGGTAGCCTTACTGCTTTTTTGGTGCATTCCTTCAAGCTTTATATTTAAAAAGACATAACTATTCCAAGACATACAGTTTAAAATTGCCTCTACTCTCATGCTCAGTGAAACCTAACACCGAGCTTTCCAACAATGAAAAGTTTAAGAAAGTTCTTGCACAGTCTACCACAAGCAATGCTAAAATGCCAAACCTAGATGTCAATGACTTGAGGGCACAAACTGTTTCTCACTAACACTTAGTACATTATTTGTTAAATAAATCAACGCTTACATTACAAAGATTCCCTACTACCAACCGCTGCACATTCACATACCACTCTTCCCCACCTCCCAGGTCCAGAAACTTGACGGCAAACCTGCGGGTCTCCATCCATAATACGTATCGTAGGGGGTTAGCAGTCATCGTGGCCTTGTCAAAACCAAGGCAAACTTAACATGCTGAAGAGGAAAAATAGTGTGATACGTCCTGTGAAAAGCCACTTACTTGACACAAGCCAGATTTGGCTCTCACTGCTCTCAGGTTTCTAACTCTCATGCTCCCTCCCCTAAAGGACACTGCCTCTCCCAACTCACAGAGCTGTTGGAATTAAGGTGACATAAAGTACGTGGCACATAATTTGCATCATCAAATTCACTTGTTTCCCTTTACCTCAGAGAATAGGACATATCCTTAACCTCCAAAAGCTTCTCTATCACCTTCCTTGCCTACAAGGTCCTGTGACTGCACTAGCTCCTGGCAAAGGCTGGTCCCTCTGGGGTTGAAAGAAAAAGGGAAGTCACTCCTCCAACCCATGCTCCTCACCTCCCATGACCTCTTCCTTCCCCTGAACTTGGACAATACATCATATTCAGAACCTGTCTTGTTATGACTGCAGGATTCACTCTCTCAAAGGAAAATGTTACACGTTACCACGATTTGTTTTTAAGTCCTTCCTGCTGGCTGTAACGATCTAACGGGCAGGGACTATGTAGTGTTCAGCTTGGACCTGCCAAAGTGCAAAGCAGAGCAGTTTCCCACGCAGATGACACTGCTCATGTATGTAACTGAAGTCATCAAGTTGACACACGGTATCTTAAAAATACTATGTTAAAACGAAAGCATGTAAATCATTTGGCATGTTCTGTTACTACTAGTTATGCTAGGCAGATAACCTTTTCTGAATCCCTGTCAATTATGCAAGATTAAGAAGGCCAGATTTCTACTTTATACTTATGTCCAGTTTACATCTAAGTAGGAAAACAGCTCTCACATGTTAAGACTGTTATGCAAATAAATTAGCACAATATCTGGCACAGACCTGACTTATAATACCACCTAACATTTTCACAGTACTGTTCAATGTATGAAACCACTTCAAATACAATTCATTTTATGCTCTCCGAACCCTAGAGAGCCAAGCAGGGGTAACTTTCCACCTTCACGCGAGGCCCCTGAGGTGCGGACTACCTAAAGCAGCAGCGCCCCCACCACTGCCAGCTGCACCAGGATCAGCCTCGAGGGCTTGCTGGGAATCCAGATTCAAAGTCATATCCATCAGAACCTGCAGAGGGTGAGGCTTGGTCCTGTATTTCGAACAAGAGCCCCAGGCGATTTTGAGAGCTGTTCAAATTTAGGAACTTCTGATAAAAATTGCAAGCCCAAGAGGCCTGATGATATTTAAGAGATAGCTTCCTTTTATGAACTAGTTTACCTGGTGGACTACAGGCTGCTTCTCTGGAAAACTAGAGGCACAGCCTGTGACTAAAGTGTGCACCTCAGTGTTTCTAAGAACAAAGAATCCAGCGAATATGAAATGCCTGTTACCTGGCTTGTACACTTTGAGGAGACAGATAATCAGTAACCTGATAGGGCTGGTTACTTTTAAGTTTCTAATTAATTTCAAAATTTCTCTTTTGATATATACTCTGCTTGGCATTTTAACCCACCACTTGCCAAAATAATTTACTATGTCTTTGTATTAATTACATTAATTTCTGCTAAACAAAGCTGTTAAGTAAAAGGCTTCCCCTGAAAGCATGCTAAGAAAATTAAAAAGCTGCATCCACCGTACTAGCGGCAGAGACAGCTCGTCACCTCCTCCCCATGCGACTTGTAGTCAAGCTCGTAACTGCCCAGCCAGGTTACAATTCCCAGCCTCCCTCGCAGCTGGGAATAACCACACGACTAAATTCTCACGAACAGAAGGTGCGGGGAAAAAAGGATCGTAAGCCACTTTTGGGCCTTAAGACATGGGGTGAAAATTTCTCTGTCTCTCTGCCTTCCTGTGAGTCAGGGCAGGGACAACACAGATGAAGACCATACTGTAGGGGACAATGAAACCAGCTTTTATGTGTCTCTGAATGACCAACTGAGACCATCGCAGTCACTCACATGTACACACCCCCCAAAAATCTGGCCGCTCACCCTGAGCCAGAGTTCTTGGTTAGAGCTGTCAGACTCCTGGTTCTCGGTCACAGCAGCTTCACTGTGTAGGACACACCAGCCATGGTAACCGGGACTAACCTCCTCTCACAACTGCATCAGCTGAGGACACTGCTAAGGCGTTCACAATGTCTGATCATAAAACTCTGGACCCTAAAGGGCTCTTAGAAGATCATCTACAAAATTCCTCAAGTTTATAGACAAGGAACCTCCCAGTTTCCTTCAACATTATGCTACAGACTAGATTCTAAAATCATAGGAAAGAGAAATACATTTGTAAGAATTAATGTTGGATTAATTTTCCTCATTGATTCAACAAATACTCTAACCCAGCCGCTGTCAGTAGCCAGGCGATGTTGTTTTCAGGTGCAGATTTACAGAGACCTTCAATTCTCTGGCTGTACTATGCCTTTAGCTTTCCTGAGCCTGGACAAGTCACACCGAAAACAAGTACAAAGCCTGGCTGGTGTGACTCAGTGGACTGAGCGCCAGCCTGCAAATCAAGGGGTTGCGGGTTGATTCCCAGTCAGGGCACAGGCCTGGGTTGCAGGCCAGGTCCCTGGTTGTTCGAGTGTGAGAGGCAGCCAGTCAATGTTTCTCTTGCACATCGATGTTCTTCTCCCTCCCTTCCCCTCTCTAAAAGTAAACAAAATCCTTTAAAAAAAAAAAAGAAAGAAACAAGTACAAAGAAGATAATCCAACCTTGAAGAATCTAGAAATACTCAAAATAATCTACAAAATAATCAAAATCTGGTAGTTGTATTTACAGAAGGTAATATATTGGAAACAACTTCTCCCACTACTGACTGCCCTCTAAAAACCCTCATCCCAGGGAGAGCGGTGGGGAGGAAATGCAGACATCTGTAATTGAACAACTATAAAATAATTTTTAAAAAAACCAAAAGACCAAAACCCTCATCCCCAAAAACCTCTTTCATCTGCACCCAGCCCAAAGCCAAGATGGGAGCCAACAAATGCAGGTGCGGCACCCTTCCTACACTTCTTCCCAGAGAGCAGGGACACCTGGGGCCTCACCCGGACCCAGGAACAGGCCTCACACCCCACAGAGGCAGGAACCACTCACCTGCAGCGTATCAGGGATCACAGTGACCTGCATGTTAACACGCTAGAGAACATGGAGAGTTTTTGCTAATATAGCAGCCTTATCCGTGGTCTCGCTTTCTATGGTTCGGTTTACCATGGTCAATTGGGACCCAAAAATGTTCAATAGAAAATTCCAGAAATAAACAATGCACACCACTCTGAGTAGACTGATAAAATCTCATGCCATACCAACATACAATAGCATAAGGTATTCTGAAAGAGAGACCACATTCACATCACTCTTATTACAGTGTACTGTTATAATTATCCTATTTTATTATTAGTTATTGCTCATTTTACTTTCCCTAATTTATAAGTTAAACTTTATCATAGGTATATATGTATAAAAAAAAACACATAGCCCTGGCCAGTGTGGCTCAGTTGGTTGAAAAGTTACAGGTTCAATTCTGGTCAGGGCACATGCCTGGGTTGCGGGTTCAATCCTCGGTCTGGGCGCATACGACTCCCCAGTTCAGGCGCACACTGGAGGCAGCCAGTCGATGTTTCTCTCTCACATCAGTGTTTTTCTCTCCCTCTTCCTCTCTCTGGAAGCAATGAGGAGATGTTCTCAGGTGAGAATAAAACAGTAATAATAATGATTTTTAAAAACTCACAATTATATACAGGGTTTGGTACTAGCAGCAGTTTCAGGCATTCACTGGGGGTTGAGAACACGTCCCCCCGCAGATAATGGGGGACAACTGTATAAAGCCGAAAGATTTCCAAACCCCAGGACAGAGTCCATTCCGATCATGCTCTGTTCATGAGTGTAAGAGCCCTCTGCTCAGACCACAGAGTAAAGCACCAGAGTAAACTCCTTTCACCCACTAGGGTTTTAAGATTTTATTTATTTTTAGAGGGGGGGAAGGGAGGGAGAAAGAGAGGGAAAGAAACATCAGTGTGGGGTTGCTTCTCGTACCCCCTCAACTGGGAACCTGGCCAACAACCCAGGCATGTGCCCTGACTGGGAATCAAACCAGCAACCATTTGGTTCACAGGCCAGCACTCAATCCACTGAGCCACATCAGCCAGGGTTAGATTTTTTTAAAAGAAAAATCCGTTCAGTGTTGGTAAAACCTTAGCATTAAAAAACATTACACAAATCACATCCTAAGGCAAGGGTGTCAAACTCATTTTCACCATGGGCCACATCAGCCTTGCGGTTGCCTTCAAAGGGCCGAATGTAACTTCAGGACTGTATAAATGTAACTACTCCTTAACTAGGGGCAAGGAGCTCAGCACTGCCGCTGGGTGGAAACAAGACACAGGGCCAGATCAAATGAGGTGGAGGGCCGGATGTGGCCTGCGGGCCTTGTGTTTGCCACCTGTGTCCTAGGGTCTCCCAGGATGGCAGAGTGGCACAGATCTTGCAGAGCACGTATTAAGTCAGAGTAATTCTTACAGGATACACATTTCTCAACCTTTGTTTCATTATTCCTATCCCCAGGGGAAAGGCAATTTAATTTCTCCTTAACAAGAGAAATTAAAAATCAAGGAATAAGATTTTGTCAGGTAGGGCTGACTTATGGAGGGCCACAAATCACTGCATTATCTAGGTTAGTTTTTTTCTCATTTCCCCATGCCAAAGAACAATTTCTGCCCCCTTACAGAGTGACCACAACTCCCCCCCCAGGCATGTGTAGAGCCTGAAAATGTGGTCCTCAACTTCAAATGACCATGCCCCTTCCAAGGCATCTGGAAATGCTAAGTCTTGAATGGGACCCCACAATCTACACTTCTTACTGAACTTTCCGGAGGACTCTGACTATACGGTACACAGCCCATGTTTCTGAAAAACTTCCACTTCACACCCAAGCCTAATAATAGGATGACCTCAAGACAGAATGAAGATGAGAACTATTTACATGAAATGCAACACTGTCCAGTCCAGGGCATCGAAACAGGAGACATCAGTTCAGGGGGCAAAACAGAGAGTCTCGAGCTGCAATTACAGGACATAGACAGCTGTCTAGCTCTTGTTTCTCCTGTATACAGGACAACTAGAGGATTACTAGAGAAATACTTGAAATTTTTTTAAAACTGTTTCCAGTTTTGCTGATATTCTAAGATAGTGTATAGATTTAACACGTGACCCACAAGGTTTACATCACTTATTTCACAAAGTACACATTCAAGGTTTTTTTTCTAGTAATTAGTGATTTAAGTGTAATATATTATATATTTTTCTCCACCCCCAAATCTGTATTTCTGAATCCTTCCAAAATGACCAATCCACATCTGAATGTAGCTGTAACAAAAAGTTAGGCAGACAGTTACATAATCACTTTATAAAATTAATAACCTAGTAAGAGTAGATAATTTAAAAAAAGAGGTCACCACTATTCCTTTTTTTCCCTTCAGAAAAATGCATGGTTCCTATGATATAGTGTTCCTTGGTAGCCCCAAAAAAGCACTCTTGCCAGTGTCTACAGCAGGCATAATCCCGTGCTGGAATCTGGGCTGGCCTGTGACTTGCTTTTAGCTGAAAGAATCCAGTGAGATGAAACTGCTCCAGTTCCACGCATAAATCTTAAGGAAGCCCTGCAGCTTCCACTGTTGGCTCCTTCCGAACCCAGCCATCATATATGAAGTCCTACTACCCCAGGACCATGCTGTGAAAAAGGCATGTGGAGGAAGATGCCAATAACAAATCCAGTTTTTGAAACTGGTCTGTGTCCCCACACAGAGGCAGTAATGAGTAATAGAAAATACTGCTACCTCCTATTTGTAAGTAGCTACTGTGGGTAAATATTTATTGATGAGTCAAACATTGAGAACAGTATATACTATATACAAGCCATCCTGAATACGAGAGAGACA